>CM021103.1:334352128-334556213 GCA_007115665.2 Sequoiadendron giganteum | reverse complement strand
CATTCTACTTCTTTCATTGGTCCACAACCAACCACGAAGGACAATCGATCGGTCAAACAAATGTTCAATTGCATTGCATATCGGTGAGACAGAGTCCATGTCTCATCAAAGCCAAGCTTCCCATTTACCATTGATTACTCCACAAACTTCCAACATCACCAAGAGTCCTACCGAAAATGTTCATCGGCGAGACCAACGTTATCAGCGACAGTCCAAAAGGTTCTACCGAGCTTTGAGGTCACACCGATGTTATTTTAGCTTAGAATCTTCGTCGGTGAGAGTCCCACGATGAAATCCATTGGGCTAACATTCTGCCTCAGAGGAGGTCCTCCAATGTTCCTTGGATAGTTCATGTTCCACCGATGAAGTTCCCTCCAGGTGATCTCGTCGGTAAGACTTAGGCTGAACATAGACCCATCGGTGTAACTAACATTGTCAGAACAATACACCGAAAGCTCGGCTGGCAACCCATGTTCCACCGATTCCATTCATCGGCAAGACTTCTACCAATCCACTCCCATTGGTCTAACTTCCACCGTCGATCTAACTTTCATAGACTTCACTGAGCACCAAAGGTTAGCCCGATGGAGAACCATCAGCTAGACTCTCACTGGTGATCACCCATTAGTCTAACTCCTTCCATCAAACAAGAGAGGAAGGACTTCCACCGACCATTCAAGTTAGGCCGATCACTATCATCGACAAAAAAAGTCCCAGGTCACACTGATCTGATCCCTTCAGGACTTTAGAACACAATTTCTCATCGATAAGACATTCCAAGGGTCTCACCGATTTTCTCATTCAGGAGGTTTAAGCCAATAATATTGAGGCTCACTTTTCCAATACAGATTTGATATGTTGTTCAAGGTTATTAGAGGTGTCTATATTCAAAATTTGGGTTTTTGGATCAATGTATAGTGAGATATTTCACCAATGTGTGAATCAATTTTTTAGTGATGTTCTATGTGGCCTTAGAGAAATGTATTTTCTCCGTGTTTCTTCGAATTTTGGCTTCAGGTTGTGTAGATTTTGAAAGTTTCTTATAATGTTTGTATCTTTCATAATTCAAGGTTTCACTTGATTTGGTACACTACAATGTGTATTTCATGCGTCAGTGTGTGAATAAGGTTTACCAGTTGTTCTAATCTGAAGTATTTGTATGATGCGAATTTGGATGAAGTGTTTGATGGGTCTTAGGTGGTTTGAAGATTATTCTAGATCGTGTTCAAGTGATTTTTTTGTTTGTAAGTTTTAGATTGATTTAAGGAAGCATGTACTTAATGTTTATGGTGTTTAGCATGGGTATTTTATGAATTTGTGTTAACACTACATGTGATGAATGTGGAAGCGTATTGAGATGTGTTAGGATTTATTTGGGTCATAATTAAGGATTTATATGGGTCACCTTCATTCCTATCCACCACGGGAATGTTTAGGTACTGACCTAATTTGAACTTGTAAGTATAACAGATAGTTGATGACCATGAATGTGTGTGATGCAAATTTAAGCAGAGCAGTGCAAATTTCAAGTGTTGGATTCTTGAAGGAAGTGAGATGAAGGTTTTTGAAATATTTCATACAAGGCTATGAAAGTGTTGGAGCATTTGTGGTGTGGATTCCTTATTGCATTAAGAAGTTGTTGTCTATGTAACTTTTCTCTTCTATATTCTTGTGTTCTTTCTATGGTAGTGAGCCCTGGCTGTGAGATTTTTTAGATAATGTCCTATTTTGGCAGTGACCCCTTGTACCGGTTTTGCAATAAATTATATTGTGAGCTAATCCTCACCATGGTTTTTCCCTCATTAGGTTTTCCATGTAAATCTGGTGTTCTGTTGTGTATGGTGTTGTTATTTCAATTTTTGTTATTTGCATTTCATGTTTAATCACTTTAATAGAATAAGGGTTTAATGAATGCATGTGGATCTGATTACTGTTGAGGGTTTTGACATTTTAATTTTCTACAACTGATTCACCCCCCCTCTTATTTCTCTTGTTCATTCAACAATTGGTATCAGAGAAAGGTTCCTTGGTGAAGAGCTTAACCGCTTGAGGTAGATTGGGGATGGTGAAGAAAATTGATTGACCTAGATTTGATGGAACAAACTATGCATTCTAGAAGACAAAGATGGAAGGTTATATGGCAACTCATGGATTTGGCATTGAAAAAGAAATAAATAATCAATATGTTTCACCTCTTAATGGTCCAAGCACAAGTGATGAGATCAAGGCACATGAAGTAAATGGTAAGGAAAGATTTATTTTGATGAACAGTCTTTCAAATTTTGAATTGATTAAAGTTATGAATCTTAAGATTACTAAAGATGTTTGGGATAAGCTTGACAGTATCTATGAAGGAGATGACAAGGTTAAACAAGCTAAGTTTCAGAATCTAAAGGCACAATCTAAGACTATGCAAATGTCTGAAGATGAAAATTTTTTAACCTACATGTAGAGAGTTGATGAACTGGTAAGTGCTATAAGAGGTCTTGGTGCACAAGTTAAAGAACCTAGGGTGGTAAAGAAAGTTCTCAAAAATCTTCTTGATTCATACAGTGAAGAGGTATCTACTATTGAGGAAGTTGAAAATTTTAATATTTATTCTAGAGATTATTTGATTGGCACTCTAACTTCATTTGAAATGAGAAATATTGGTTTGAAAAATGGTACAAAAGTGGAGACTACTTTTAAGGCTGGAAAATTAGAAAAGATTGAAGATTCAAATGGAGATGATCTTGATGATGTGGAAGCTAACTTTGTAAGATGGATGAAAAAGGGCACTGGTAATTACAAAGGTAAATTACCTTTCAAATGCTTTAGTTGTGGAAATGTAGTTCATTATGCTTCAAGATGTCCAAATAGAGCTATGCACAATAAGAATAAGGAGAATAAAGGAAAAATGATTAAAATAGCTTACTATGTCAAATAAGATGTTGGTATTTCTATTGATGAGTCTGATTATGGAGATTTTGATGATAATGAATGCTTGTTCTTGGCTATGAAAGATGAATCTAGTTCTGCTAACTTTGAAAGTTGTGTGAAGGAAAGTGTTCCAAAGAAGAAGGATAAGATTGAAGGTACTTTGGTTTCTACTTTTCATGTTAAATAAGATAATAATTACTAGGTTATTAACAGTGGCTTCTCTAATCACATGACCAGAGACAAAAGTAAGTTTGTTGAGATTGAAAAGTATGATGGTGGATTAGTAAAATTTGGAGATGATTCAAGAGCTAAGATTTGTGGAATTTGTTCAATTAGTTTTGATGGCAAGCATAATACTGATGATTTTTACTATGTTAAGGGTTTAAGGAATAATATTTTGAGTGTTGGAAAAATGTGTAGCAAAGTATATAATCTTGTGTTAAGGATGAAACATGTGAGATCAAAAAAGGGTCTGGAACTGTGATTGCTGCTGGTAAGAGGATAGATGGAAACATCTATTAGATTAAGGGTGTTTATGGTCATTGATTTATGTCTTAGATTAATGATAGTTGGTTATGGAACCAGAGGATGTGTCACATGAAATTTTATAATTTAGTGAGAATCAGTTCAGTTCATGTAGTGAGAGATTTACTAAGAATCACAAAGCCTATCAATGATGTTTGTAAGAATTGTCAGTTTGGAAAAAAAGTAAGGAGTAGTTTCAAAGGAAAGGAACAATCTACTACCAAAATACTGGAATTAATACATACAAATATTTGTGGTCCTACAAGGGTGAGAAGTCTTCAAGGTGACAAGTATTTTATGCTTTTAATTGGTGATTATTCTAGGATGGCATTGGTTACATTTCTTAGAGAGAAATCTGATGCACTAGATAAATTCAAGGCATTTAAAGCTATGGTTGAGAATGAAATAGATCTGAAAATCAAATGTTTGAGGTCTGACAGAGATGGAGAATTCATTTCCAATGAGTTTAACATGTTTTTTGAAGTTCATGGAATAAAGAGACACTTGTTTTCCCCTAGAACTCCTCAATAGAATGGAGTGGTTGAAAGGAAAAACTAGACTATTCAAGAAGTCACTAGGACTATGATGAAAGAAGAAAATATACTGGAGAGAAGAAATTCATACTGTTGTTTACATACTTAATAGAGTTCAAGCTAAGGCTAACAACACAAATATTCCCTATGAGATATGGTATGGAAGGATTCCTACCGTGAAGTAATTTAGAGTATTTGGAAGCAAATATTATATCAAGAGAGATGAAGAAAACTTAGGAAAGTCTGATGCAAGGTTTGATGAAGGTATCTTCCTTAGATATTCTACTAAAAGAAAATATTACATATGTTACAACAAAGGGTTGAGAAAGATTGTTGAAAGTGTAAATGTTAAGGTTGATGAAAACTTGTAGAATTCAATTGTAGTAGATGGATATGTGTCAAATGAACTTGATTGCATAGAAGAAGAAGAAGAAAAATATGATGAAAAAGAAGTGCACACTGAAGAGGAAGAAGCTCTAGAGAAGACCCCTAAGACACCTAAGTATGTTAAAAAAAATCATTTTGAAGATCAAATCATTGGAGATAATAGGAAAGGAGTATTGAAAAGAAGCAAAGTTGTTGAAGTTGATGTAAATATGTGTTTACTTTCTAAAGTTAAACCTAAAACAGTGAGTGAGGCATTCAAAAATGAACATTGGATGAAGGAAATGGAAGAAGAAATTATGTAAACTGAGAAGAATCAGACTTGGGAAATGGCTCCTATACAAGAAAAAAAGAACATAATTGGAACTAAGTGGGTATTCAGAAACAAATTGAATGAGAATGGAGAAGTGGTGAGAAATAAAGAAATACTTGTGTGTAAGGGTTACTCACAAGTGGAAGGAATAGAATTTGAGGAGACATTTTCTCTTGTGGCTAGGATGGAAGCTATCAGAATGTGTTTGTAATTTTAAACACATAAGGACTTTAAAGATTATTAGATGGATGCGAAGTCTTCTTTTTTGAATGGTGAATTGGAAGAAGAGGTTTACATGGAACAACCAGAAGGATTTCAGTTGTCAGATCAATAAGATATGGTGTGTAAATTGAAGCAAGCTCCTAGAGCTTGGTATGCAAGATTGGACATATATTTGATACAACAAGGATTCAATAAAGGCACTGTAGATAGTAATATTTACTTCAAAATTGAGAAAGACAAAATTTTGATAGTCGTTGTATATGTCGACGATATTATCTTTTGTGGAAATGAATCTATGTGTAAGAAATTTGATAAAGAGATGTAGAAATAGTTTGAGATTTGAATGTTTGGGGAGATGAATTTCTTTCTTGGGTTACAAATAAATCAAATAGATAAAGGAATTTTCATTTCGTAGTCTAAGTATGGAAAAGGGATGTTGAAGAATTTTGGAATGGAAGACTCCAAACTAGTATGCACTCCTATGGTGACTAGTTGTAAATTGGGAAAATATGATGATTCATCTAAGGCTGATCAAATAAAATATAGATCTATGATTGGTGAACTGTTGTATGTAACTGCTACTAGATCGAATATCATGCATGAAGTTTTTCTTGTGGCTATATTTCAAGAACCTAAAGAAACACATGTTGCAATAGTGAAGAGGATAATCAAATATTTAAAAGGAACTTCAAATTATGGTTTATGGTATCCTAAGGATATTGATTTCATATTAAGAGCTTATATAGATGTAGATTGGGTCAGTTGTTTTGATGGAATATAAAGTACAAGTGGTGGAGAATTATTTATTGGATGTAGATTGGTGTCATGGTTAAGTAAGAAGCAAGATTCAGTTTCCTTATCCACTACAAAGGCTGAGTATATTGCAACAACATCATGTTTTACGCAAGTTTTATGGATAAGACAAACATTGAAGGATATCAGAGTAGTGTATGATGAGCCTATATCTATATTTTGTGATAATACAAGTGCAATTAACATTTCAAAGAATCTAGTGATGCATTCAAGGAAAAAACATATATCAATTAGGTATCACTTTTTGAGAGAGAAGGTTATGGAGAATTAGGTAAAACATGAGTATGCATCTACAAAGAATCAGATTGGTGACATATTTACTAAGGCTCTTCCTAAGGATACTTTTGAGTATCTTCGGGAGAATTTGGGGGTTATTTCCCCTCCTTCTCTGAACTAGACGCATATGGAGATGCATCAGTCGAGTGGATTTGTTGATTTATCTCTTTTTTGGACTGATTTTGGTGGTTACCTCTCAGGAGGAGTAGGTAGTGTCATGTGTTGTCATTGAGTTGTTGATTTGATTGGGCGTACTCTTAAGGGGGAGTATTCAGAGCAAGTATCTTGGTTTAGTGTCAAAGGGGGAGAACAATACAAAACATTTTTTTTATTTTCCATTGATATCAAAGGGGGAGAAAACATCATGTGAAAAAGTTCATCTATTTAGGGGGAGAAAAGAAAGAAAAGAAAGGAAATGTGTTCGGAGCTATTGTGTTGTCTTTGATGGGCTTTCACATCTTGTGTTGCCATCAATGACAAAGAGGGAGATTGTTGCAAGTATGAATGTGTTGTCATTGATGCCAACATGATGTTTATTAACCGGTGTTGTCATTGATGTCAACTATGTGTAAAGGAATTTTGTTGCATGATGAAGATGTTAAGGATATTGAGAAAATTATGAAAAAGAGGAAAATAGGCAGTTGCAGGTTGTGCATCGTTGAACACCCATAATAATGAGAGGAGGGGTGAATCAATATTCTATTAAACCATTTAATCACAATCCATCCAATAATCAAAACACATCTAACTACAACTATGAATGAAAGAATGAAAGGAATCACAAAATCACATAACACATGAACACCAGGATTTTTACATGGAAAACCAAAAAAGGGAAAAACCGTAGTGAGGATTAACTCACAATATATTATAAATATTTATAAGATATTACAGGGTCACTACCAGGACATACTATCCTTATAAGGCTCACAACCATAAATATATACAAAATAGAAATTCTTATACAACCAAATGTGAACTGATACAAAGTGCACCTTCCTTGTGCTCAATTGGAGCTCTAAATACAAAACTATGCTTAGCTTAGTAGTTGCTCAACAATTTTGCCCTTATTCTGATCTCACACACACAAATTGGCAAGTTCACACAATATCATTTCTTTTGCATATAAAATTACATATCATTTCATCTCATATACTCTTACAACTCAAAAATTTCCTACATATATACCCAATTACATCCACACACATCAATTAGGTCAGAGTAATTAGATGTAGCCCTATTTTAATTCAAAATCACCTTGTCGGCTCTATACTTGATTCAAATACTTCTTCACACTAAAATCAACCATGCAATACTTAGATTTAGGTTGGCATGGACCTAAGATAGATCCACTTAACATATACAATACTTAATTAATCTCCATAAGGGTGCTGACAAGAAGTTGAGTCCACTTTTTGGCCATTTTCCCCGATTTTCAGAGTTCAACACATTTGACCTTAAAACTTGAAGCGCTTAGAGATGGAATTTTGAAAAAAGTCACTGATCATAAAATGTAGTACTCAGAGTCTAGTTTCCAAATATGTAATTTATTTCAATACCCAGATGATACAAATTGACTTTCAATAAGCGTTTCTAAAAACCACTATTTAAAAGTCATTTTTTTTTACCATACCTTGCACGTGTACATCATCCATATTTTAACCTAAATAATCATATTTTCCTATATCCTTTTGGGAAAATATTTGTAACTCACTGAAGCACGCTTTCCATATTTTTTGTAATTTTTTATTGATTTATTTTTGTTAATTTTTTACTGGCCATATTTGGTGTTTTAAAAAATCATCGTGTACGTCACGCATAAGACGACCTAAACTTATGATTTTTTGATTTTTTTAAATTGAAAATAATTTTCTGAGCTACGCTTTCGTGCAATGCGTTCGTAAAAATGTTATGTTGATAAAAAGTTATTAAAATACTAAAAAATACTGATAATTCAAGTTTATGGACTTGTTTAATCAGAAATTAAATGAAAAATAAAAAAATTAATCTAATTGTAATTTTTTTTACATATTTGGAATCTACACTGTCTAATCTGTAATGGGTTTTAATTTCATCGAAAAACTCTACAAAAAAGCCTTCAAACGTATGCCCAAAGTCAATATTTTTTTGTGACATTGCTAGGACCTTCAACTTGCAAGCCAAACCAGGTCCAGGGCTTAGGTTTGGATCCCCAAACCATTTACCAAACCTATCAACAAAGAAAAAACTCGGCCTAGATTTGAAATTTTTAAAAATGGGATCCTATTTACTAAACGAGATCCCATTTTTTAAATAAATGAACGGGATCCCGTTTATAATTTACCCGTTGTAAATTTAATGGCGGGGCCGTTGGAAAACAAAATGGGATCCCGATTTATATAACTTAGGATCCCATTTATTAAACGGGATCCCGATTTATATAACTCGGGATCCTGTTTATTAAACGAGATCCCGAGTTGTTTTTTTACTGTTATTTTGTATTTTACTATCAAAAAGGGGTATGTCAGGTCTGAGAATCATTATGTACGGCCGACTATGACATATTCCCTATTTTCTATCACCTTTTGTCTTGTTGAAGCTCTTCAAGTTGGGTTTTTTTTCAATTTTGAAAGGAGGCATCATTGGGACGCTGGGAGAAAAGAATTTTGTTGAATTGTTACTTTTTTGAAGGAGGAAGAAATTTTTTGTTGAATTTTTATTTGTTTTCAAAGGAGGAAGATAATTTTTTTTGAATTCCTATTTTCTTTCAAAGAAGGATGAATTTTTTAGTTTAATTGAGCTACTTGTTTGAAGAAGGAAGATAAATTTTGTTGAATTCCTATAAATGTTTTAAAAGAGGATGTGGAATTTTGTTTGATTGAGCTACTTGTTTGGAGGAGGAAGATAAATTTTGAGCAATTGCTACTTGTTTGAAGGAGGAAGAGGAATTTTGTTTAATTAATACTTTTTGAAGGAGGAAGAGGATTCTTGTTCAATTGTTACTTGTTTGAAAGAGGAAGAGGAAATTTGTTCAATTTCTACTTATTTGAAGGAGGAAGAGGAATTTTGTGAGCAATTGCTACTTGTTTGAAGGAGGAACAAGTTCAAGGAAGACTCAAATTTTTGACATTCATTTGTGTATACTTCAAAAAAATTCAATCATGGGATCACAATGTCAGAATAAGGGGAAAGATAGGAAGGAATTGACCCCTGAAGAAATTCAAGCAAAGAGAGAGAAGGAGAAACAAAGACAAAGAGAAAGAAGAATAAGAATTCTATCAATGAATAATGGTGAAGCATCCAATTCCACAACTATTGAAGATAAAAACATTGAGGAGACCATGGATGTAGATTATGCAAACTTGCAAGAAGTGAATGTGGAAACTAATACGAATATACAAAATACTCCTGGTATGTCTTCAAATATCCCTTCCAATGCTATGGAGAATTTTTCAATAGGCACAAGTCCAGATACGTCTTCAAATCCACCTTTGAGCCTCATGGAAATGGTGTTTATTAGATATCTACAAGAGGTTGGATATTACAATGTTGATATTGATAATATTCGTAGAGTTAAAGATTTGAGTCAAATTGTTGTTGAAAATGAAAATGAAAATGAAAATCCTCTTGATGAAAATGAAAATGATAATACTTTTATTGAAAATGAAAATCCTCTTGATGAAAACAAAAATGAAAATCCTCTTGATGAAAACAAAAATGAAAATTCTCTTAATGAAAATGAAAATGAAAACCGTTTTGTTGAAAATGAAAATGAAAATCTTTTAATTGAAATTGAAAATGAAAATGAAAATGAAAATGAAAATGAAAATGGAAATGAAGATGAAGATGAAAATGAAAATGAAAATGAAAATCATTTTGAGTATATTTTTTTTTAAATTGAAAGTGATGTTTTGGATAATCTTCCTGGTAAAATTTCTGAGAGACAAATAAGAACACATGCTAATAGATTATACAATCAATTTTTTTATCGTAAAAAACTTGCAGTTCAATGTCAACTAATGATGCAATTAATGAGAATGCGAAAAATAATGAAAAAGTTAGGCAATTTTGTTAAACAAAGAAGAAAAGATCAATCAGTAAAATATGCTATGTCTAGTATTGCTAGTGCCATTCAGTCTATTGGAAAAAATATTAGGTCTAAAGATAAGAATGCAGCAAGAAGAGCTATAACAACTGGTATAGTTAATAAATCAACTTTGAATAAAAGAATGGTAAGAAATATTAGTGTGAAGTTTTTAAAATACATCCTAAAACATTGCTAAGAGTGGAAAAAAGAAGAGAAAGTATAGAAAATGATCCTATCAATCAATGTTGGAGTTTTAGTGGTTGACTCCTGAGGTCTGATATGAAATTGAATGTTGAAATTGAATATTTGATTGAAAAATATTGGCATGATAATACTAGGGTATCATCTAATGCTAGAGATGTTTTAAAATTAAGGGTGGGGTCCAAAGTTCACGATCCTCATCCAAAACACCTATTAGATACAACACAAATTGATTTTTATAAAAAAATTTGTGGTGATTTAGTGTTACCTGGTAATATTAAAATAAGCCAAAGGTCTTTTGAAAAATGTAAACAATGGTATGTAAAAATTAATAAAGAGCGAATATCTTTTTGTTGTAAAACACATCTTCAATTTCATTATTTTTATGATGTTTTTTGATATATACATTGTAATTTGTATACTAACATGATTATGCAGGAATGTGGTATGAATATGCCACCTGAAATAGTAAGAGAGTTTATATCAAGTTTATTTTGTGAAAGATCTAATGAAATTTTATTTTATTCAAGTTCTTGTATTTTTGGACAATGCAGTAGTTGTGGAAATATTTCATTCTTCAGAGTTTGCATGCATGAAAGTGTTGATAATGATTTTGGAAAATAATTAGTTGATGATAAAAATTTAAGAATGTTAATTATTCTCTAAAAGATGGAAAAATTGGAAAGCGTTGTGATTTAGTTACATAAAAATTTAGTGTACATGCATTCATATTAGAATTTAAGAATAAGATTATACAAAAATATGGCATGCATTCTCAACATGCTCGATGGCTTGATGGCCAATTTCACACATGTAGAAACACATTTCCAATTGGTAGTATACTTTCAGTGGTTGATTTTGTGGAAAATTATACTCTAGCTCCTCAAGAGGAAATTCAATCATAGTATTATAATTCAGTGCAAGTAGCTATGTTTGTTTATATTGTTTATAGACATGCAGATGATAGCACACAAAATGATAGAAAAGTTTTGAGGGAGTATCATTTTTATTTGAGTGACAACCGGTTACACTCATCAGAGTTTGTTCAATACTGTTTCAATATATTTTATATAAATTCAAGAGAAAGAGGATTCCAAATGACAAAACACCTCATATGGTCAAATAATTGCACAGGGTAGTTCAAGAATGCTCGAATGTTCTATTAGTTAAGTAGGGTTCGCAAGGAACTTAATGTCCAACATATATGGAGTTTTTTTGAAGTTGGGCATGGTAAAATAGAACATGATGGAGCTAGTGCATGTGTCAAAAGGATTCTTGCTAGACAACAATTAAAATTTGAAGATGCAGTAAAATTTAAAGATGCACGTGAGATTGTGGATTGGTGCAATGCAAGATTATCTGCACCTAGTTTGAGTGAGTACTCTACATTTTGCCGATTCTTTTGGTTGGTTGAAGAAGAGAACATTTTACCTAGAGTTGACTGTGAGACAATTTGTGGATCTACTAACTGGCATTCATTTAGGAGTTCAACAATAAGCACATGGAATATCTGGAAAAGGGAGCTTGCATGTTTTTGTCAGTTTTGTATCTCAGGAGATTGTGAAGAATGTGAAAATACAGAATGGGTTGAAGAGTGGTAGCAAAGATCGTTAACACCTGCATAAGCACACAATCAATATGAAAGAACTATTGAAGAATATGATCAAGTGTTTACATCTGAAGACTATGACTGCATTTCAGACCTTGTACAAGAAGGTAATTTAATTCATTTTATTTCACTTTATTAAGTTATTTTGTAATACTAAATTATTTATATGGATACGTGCAAGTTAAATTAAATCAAAATTTGTTTGCAAGACATGCGTATGTTGTTGTTGCACCTGAAGGGAATGAAGAGGAAACAAAATATCGGTTGGCTTGTTGTGTGGAGACTAAACATAAGTTAATAGAACCTCAAGAAGATGATGATGGCTATCATTATCCACTAGGTACAGTGATCCCCTTAAGACATCCCCTTAAGAAAATTTTGATAACAAGTATTTGATTGGGCCTTAAGAAAATTCTTAGAAAAAGTCTTTGATCCCCTTAAAATAAAAGTTTGAGAGCTTATTTGATGATGGTTTTCATGTTTTCGAATAGGATCGATGGTCGTTGTTGGAGCCTGGATACAAAAATACTTGATAAGGAAGAATGGTCTACCTGCATTCGAAGATTATGAAACACATAAAAGGGTATACATTATGCACATTTGGTGGTGGAAACAAATATAGAACTAGATCAGTATCATGGAAGACCTACAAATAAAGTGTTATGGACAATTTCTATGGAAGAGCATGAGACAATCATAGATGCGTTGCAAAAAATAGAGGATGTAGATGGTACAATGAAATAAGTAAATACAGGTAAATATAGTTTTAGTTTTATATTGCCTTTTTAAATAGATAAAATACATGTTTTCATATTGCTCAAGTGTGTTATTAGTTGAAATTTATTTAAAATTTCCTTTTATAGATCCTTAAGCTATAATCACAAAAAAGAGATTCCATGCAGATTCAACCTATACAACATAGAATACTTGGTAAAAACAGGTAATTATTAGTTAAATTATATTTAAATTTACATGTTTTGATTATATATTGATATTGCTTGTACATTAATAGTTAAAATTGATTTATTATCCTATTTTGTATCCTTAAGCCATCATCGCATTGATCTCATACTTTGAAAAAAAAAGGAGAGGATGCTTGGATTCAACCTACACACATGTGTGGAATACTTTTAAATACAGGTACTTGAGTTGTGTACATATAGATAGTTTTATATAAATTAAAATATGTATGTTTTGATGATTTCATTGATATTGCTTGTGCCTTTTTGATATAAGGTGGCATGAAGACCTACTACATTCCGAGCACGAGTTTGAGATGTCGTATAAGTACCCCTTAAGACATCCCCTTAAGACAACCTATAAATTAGTGTTGGATGCTATTATTTGTTTTGATAGCTTATAAATTAGTGTTGGATGCTATTATTTGTTTTGACAACTTATAAATTAGTTTTGGATGCTATTATTTGTTTTGAAAGCTTATAAATTAGTGTTGGATGCTATTATTTGTTTTGACAACTTATAAATTAGTGTGTGATGAGCTATTATTTGTTTTGACAACTTATAAATTAGTGTTTTTTGTGGAACATGAGGTCAAGAGGACTTTTATGTTCTTAAATTTTCTCTAACACTTTGCATGATTTGTAAATATGGGACTACATGATTTAATTTCAAAACTTTAGCCTATTTTTGGATAATTAAGTTCTTTAATTTAATGTTGTAAAAGAACTAGGAAATATGGTGTATACTTATAGAACAATTTTTTTGGAAAAAATCGTTGCATTTTCATTGGTATTTATGTTTAGTTTATAGAAACCCTAAACCATAAACCAGAGGACCTAAAGCCTAGGAGATGAGCCCTAAACCATAGGACCTAAAGCCTAGGATATGAGCCCTAAACCATTAACCCATATAGATTTGTTATTCTAAGCATCTCATGAACCCTACAAACCCTAAACCATTGGACCTAAAGCCTAGGAGATCAACCTTAAAAGATTTTTTATTCTTAGCATGTTTTTTGTGTACTTTATAATGATGTTGCTCAATTTCTCTCATTTTATTTTGGAATATTCTTTCAATAATTCATCCTTTTCTTGGACACTTTGAAAACCTAGGAATGTAACAAATTAAATTATAAAGTGTCACAAACTCTACTTGATAAGGGCATCTAAATTGATCTATTTGGGGAGGTTGTTAATACAAATGCATTGAACTTATGAATTGCCATAACAAATGTTCACTTAGATAAAGTTCTATTATGGAATATTTTTAAACATATTTTTAGGTGTTTCATTTCATCATTTAATTGTTAGGATAAATCTAGAGCACTATTCATCATAAAAATAAGGGATAAATAATTAGTACCAAGTGAGAAATATCTACTACCCTATCACTATGGACTTATTCTTGAACTCTAAGATGTCCATGAACATAAACATGCTTGATTATAATTTGATGAAATGGTTGATGGACTAATATATATTTTAGTTTTTAAGGAAATTCTACATCATGTAGACCACATTGATTGTCCTATATTATACTCTTCTTTGATCCCCTTAAGACGTCGTATTAGAACCCCTTAAGACATCCCCTTAAGACAACCTATAAATTATGTTTAGTTTATAGAATTTTATAATGCTTTTGTTCTCTAATCTTGTATGTTATTGTTTATTTCTTAAAATTTCATCCTTTGTGGTATATAAATGGATTGCTTTTGTTTGTATATTATGATTTTTTCTTATTTTATTAGATGTAACCTGTGTATTATGACCCCTTAAGACATCCTATTAGGGCCCCTTAAGAAATTCTATTAGGACCCCTTAAGACATTCCATTAGGACGTGAATTGAATAATTTCATTGACTAATTATTGCTAGTTATTGAATGTACATATCATGTATATCATGTACATGGACCACTAAATTTGTAAAGTACAAATATTAAAATGTCCTATTAATGTCAACTTAAACAATTTCATATTTATATTTAATTTCACATTAATGTCCTATGTACTAATGTCTTGAATATGAACATAAATGCATAAATGTACATGTGTAAATTAAAACTGAACAATAATAAACTTCATAATTTACAATATATTAAGTGCATGAAACCAATATATTAAGTGCGTGAAATAAAGTCCATCGGAGTACAACCCATGAAATAAAGTCCAAAAAAGTACTCGACCCATGAAATAAAGTCCAACACATGTGGTACATGAGAAGCCAAAATATGTAGTCCATGAAATAATAAAATATAACCCACAAAATCATGTTTAGGTCATACTATCGTCTCTATAATCAAGAGACCTCTTCACACCATGCGGACTACGTGGATGACCTGAAACACTTTGTACAAGAGAAAGATGAAATTAGATGTAAGACGATGAAAATGATTTATGACAATTTAATTTATAATTCATCATAAAATTAAATTACCATCATATCTGGGTTTGGATGCTCTGGTACACCTGAACCAACCTCTAAATTCTCTGAATCAATCTACATAAACAAGATGTAAATAATGTTGAAATTAGATGTAAGTCTACAATTAAAAATGATTTAATTCATGTTAATTTATAATTTATCGTATTTTAATTGTACTATATTACGAGGTTGTGCACCCTCTACTCTAGGACCTGTTTCTACATGCTCAACTACTAGATGTGTCTCATGCTATAAAAGAAAAATAATTTAAAACATGTATTAGGTCATATTATATATATATATATATATATATATTCAATTTTAAATTTTAAATTAAAGTTATTCAAAATATATAATTTGTAATTGACTTTAAAAAATAAATTACCATGATATTTGGAGTGTGCTCTACATGTCCTCCTGGAGGTGTAACTATGACTGGATCATGGCAGAAAGTTGCAGTAACAAAATCCTACAAGATAAAATTTAAAGCATGTATACTAGGATTAGGTTAAAATATATATATTCAAGTTTGCACATTTTGTGTAGAGAATTTTTTAAACAACCTGAAATTCAGAGTCCTCACAAGCAGCCACAATATCTAATGCTTTCTTGATTCCCATTCTCATTGTCATATCAACCTAGACATACTTGTAGACATTTAACACTTATAATATTTTCAAGTGTACATGCACATTTGATATATTTAATTCAAAATTCATAATTGTAACTATACTAATGTAAGTTAAACAATTTACAATATAAATATACTTGCCCCTGATCTACGATGCTCGACAGTGGAGGAGTTCTTGACAAATCCTCAGGTGGAATCGACATGGAAGTCGATTAACTCCCCTAAACCAACATAAATATTTAAAACATATGTTGATGATTCAATTATATACAATTTAAAACTCAAGTTAAAAATTATTTCATATATAATTTTAAAAATTGAAATCAAAATACCCCATAAGGGTTGCCGACTAGGACTGGTGTCGATGTTTGTACTCACGGAGTAGATGATTGCCCCATCATTAGTGTCATCTATACACCAAATAGTTTAATTGTTAAAATGTATTGCAAACTTTTCTTTGATAAACATTCATTAAAATTCTTATAAATTCAACATGTAGATGCATATTTATACCTGTGTCACAGTGTCCTCAAGGTGATGGTCTATTGTAAGAAATTCTACAAATGAACTGAGGTGACCAGGTGAACCACCAGAATCTCCACATCCACCTGAACTAGGTGTGGCCTGATCGGTTCCATAACATAATTGATGGAAACTAGTACATACATGTGGTGTAAACACTCCTCCATCACCGTCATCTCTATGCTCCCTACCTACTATCGCAGAAGCATGCTAATCAAAGTCTCTTGCGAGCGTACTAAGGGATCCTAATGTCGATACCACCACACATTGATGCACATGTGTGGGAATGGCAGGACCAAGAGGAGCAACAAGGGGTTGCACATGCATGGGGCATTGGGGATCAACCCTTGCCCCTAACCTCTGTTGTGGCATGTCACCACCAACACCCTGAAATGGTTTAAAATCAAAATAATTGGGATTTTCCCCCATAACAAACTCTACATATAGTTTCCTCAAAAAATACAATGGGACCTCCAAATTAGCATGTGGTGGACTGTCAAATACCATACACCATCGATCCTAAAAATGTGCACTCATCTATGGATGTATACACCACCTCATGGATATTCTAGATTTATTGGGAGGAATGGGCTGCTGAGTAACATGATCGATAAAGTAAGGGGCTAGATGGGATTTTGTTATATTAAGGTCTAAAATTTGTTTATAGGAGAGACCGTCTATATAAAATTGTCTCATCTGCTCTCTTTCTCGTTGATACCTATCTAGATCAAAATCAATAGTCCTGATGGTATCCACAATGTTTTGCATCGTAGATGCAAAACGTCTCACATGCGGTGGAATCAATGCTTGACTTTGCATAGAATTTATTTGATTTTGTATGGATGCCACTTGATCATTTATACGTTCTCACAAGTGAGCCTCGTCAAATCCAACAGGTGGTGGATGTGGGATATTAAGTGGAGGGGGTGGAGGGGGAGGTGGAGCTTGGTGTGGAGGTGGGATATTAAGTAGAGGGGGTGGAGGGGGAGGTGGAGCCTAGGGTGGAGGTGGAGGTGGTTGAGGTGTTGGATTGATGATATCATCAATGTTAAATTGATCCATGATATCAGATATATGTGCACCTGAATTAAAATATACAAAATTAACATACACACTTACAAAATTACAAGAAATAGTTTAATTGGAAACATACATGTAAATTTGTTTAAATAGGATGTTCATACATATACATACACATACATACATTGATTGAACTTGAGCATGTGCATATAAATTTCAAAATTTAACATGTACATACATTTAAAATAAAAATTACGATGCATAATTTGCATGCATACATCATTCAACTAAACTATGTACATACATACAAATTTAAAAATAAATAAGATCTAGAACTATGCAATTTTAATACATGTACATACTAAAAAATAAACTTGAAACATTCACAAAAAGCTCATTCTATGTCTAACACACACACACACACACACACACACACACATATATATATATATATATATATATTACATTTTTCCAACAGGAGAAATCATGATCTAGCTAGATGGTCATAAAATATATAGTATTATAAATTCATCATTATAAGTTCATAAATTCCACCAAATTCAAAAATTCATGTCACTAAAAATATCCATCCAACCAAAATCATAAATTCACATCACTAAAAATATCCATCCAATCAAAATCATAAATTCACGTCACTAAAAATATCCATCCTGGAACCAAATTCATCACACAAAATATCCATCGAATCAAATTCATAAATTCATATAACTATAATTTCTATCATTGTCTTAATTTATAAACTGTTGTGGCTCTCTACTACATCTCTTCATTTCTTTGTGTTTTCCTTTTCAGAATCAGAAGTTCTCCTCTCCTCTAGCCATTGTCGATGCTCATCTAAGATCCCATCCATAGACCTAACAACATCAACAAGAGTTTTCATCCTAGATGCAATCATCCTCAAAGGTGGTGGGATACATTCTTCATTTTGAATAATGTTGATTTGATCTTGGATGGTTCTAACATTGGCATTGATTCGTGCTTGCAAGCGAGCACCATCAATTTTAGGTGGTGGAGGTGGGGGGTTATGAGGTGGAGTGGGTGGAGGTGGAGATGGATGATGTGGAGGTGGATTACGAATATTATTAAATTGATCCATGTGATCTCTAAGATATAAGTGAACCTACATTAGATTTGTAATTTCAAAATGTAAGATACATGTTTAGGAAATACCCTTAAACCATTCAATATAAATGGCCTAATTGAATACAAATGATAAAATGTGTAAGCCTCATTTCTGTCTAAGGCATGTTACTTGAATGAAAAAATAATTAACTAAATTATTATAGAACAATTTATGAATGCTTTAGGGTTTACAATTTAGAGTTTAGGATTTAGGTTTTAGGGTAATAGGATGGCTTAAGGGGATCAATGTACGAAGGTCCTAGTACAAAATGACATGGCTTAAGTGAATAAAATTTGGTGAAGATTCCCAAGACAACCAAATTTCATTAAGTTCTGAGGCAACTTCACCAAATTTTATTCACTTGAGCCATGTCATTTTTTCCTAGGACCTTACTAGAGATAATCCCCTTAAGCCATCCTATCACCCTAAACCATAAATTGATCAACCTAGATCATGAAATCTCATTCATATTATAATCTTGCATGATCTTATATTATTGTTAAATTTGGTTGCCTTGGAAAACTTCACCAAATTTTCAGAACTTATTTGATCCCCCTTATGACATCCTGAAGTATGGCTTAAGGGGATCTATGTAGTAAGGTTCTAGTACAAAATGACATGGATTAAGTGAATAAAATTTGTTGAGTATTCCAAAGGAAACCAAATTTAATTAAGGTCCTAGGAAACCTCACCAAATTTTATTCACTTGAGCCATGCCATTTTGTCCTAGGACCTTACTAGACATAGATCCCCTAAAGCCATCCTCTCACCCTAAAATGTAAATCAATCAACATAGATCATGATTTATCTCATTCATATTATAATCTTGCACAATCTTATTAAATTTTTAAATTTGGTTGCCTTGGGAAAATTCACAAAATTTTCAGAACTTATTTGATCCCCTTGAGAAATGTCATATTAGGACCCCTTAAGACATAGGTTTATGGTTTAAGGTGATAGGATGGCTTAAGGGGATATATGTCTAGTGAGGTCCTATGAAAAAATGACATGGATCAAGTGAATAAAATTTGGTGAAGTTGCCCCAGGCAACCAAATTTCATTAAGGGCCTAGGAAAAAATGATGGCTTTAGGGTTTAGGGTTTAGAGTTTATATTTTAGGGTTTATGGTAATATGACAACTTAAGGGGATCTATGTAGTAAGGTCCTAGGAAAAAATGACATGGCTTAAGGGAATTAAATTTGGTGGAGTTGCCTAAGGCAACCAAATTTCATTTTAAGATCCTAGGATAAAATGACTGCTTTAGTGTTTAGGGTTTAGATTATAGAGTTTAGGGTTTGGGGGTTAGGGAACTTAGGGTGAAGTTTGGGCAGCCCTTGGAATAATGGACTTGCAAGTTAGTGAACAAAATTTTCTCATGGACCAGTTGATTGAGATAGCTCTTGTTTCGACTGACCAACCTAGATCATGAAATCTCATTCGTATTATAATCTTGCACGATCTTATTGAATTATTAAATTTGGTTGCCTTGGGGAACTTCACCAAATTTTTAGAACTTATTTGATCCCCTTAAGACATATGTTTATAGTTTAGGGTGATAGGATAGCTTAAGGAGATCTATGTCTATTGAGCTCCTAGGACAAAATGACATGGCTTAAGTGAATAAAATTTGGTGAAGTTTCCCAAGGCAACCAAATTTCATTAAGGGCCTAGGAAAAAATGATGGCTTTAGGGTTTAGATTCTAGAGTTTAGGGTAATAGGATGGATTAAGGGGATCTATGTAGTAAGGTCCTAGGACAAAAATGACATGGCTTAAGGGAATAAAATTTGGTGGAGTTTCCTAAGGCAACCAAATTTAATTTTAAGGTCCTAGGATAAAATGAATGCTTTAGGGTTTAGGGTTTAGAGTTTAGAGTTCAGGATTTAGGGTTTAGGGAACTTAGGGTGAATTTTGGGTGGCCCTTCTAATAATGGACTTGCAAGTTAGTGAACAAAATTTTCTTGTGGAACAGTTGATTGAGATAGCTCTTGTTTCGACTGACCAACCTAGATCATGAAATCTCATTCATATTATAATCTTGCATGTAATCTTATTAAATTGTTAAATTTGGTTGCCTTCAGCAACTTCACAATTTTTTTAGAACTTATTTGATCCCCTTAAGAATTGTCATATTACCTGACCCCTTAAGACACCGGTTTATGGTTTAGGGTAATAGACTGACTAGTTTATGAATATTTTTGATTTTATGAATAGATTGACTATTTCTATAATAGAAACACATAATTATGTATTATTAAGATTGAGTTTGATGTATATTTTAACTTGACATTTTATTAATTTTGAATATAAGATTATTTTATTTAACATTTTTCTCATTAATATTTCCCACTTAAATGAATTTTATGATATAAAATATATAATAAAATTAATTAATGTTGAATTATCTTATTTTATTTTCGATTGTTTGGAATTGAAAGAACCTAGAAAAGAATTTAGAAAAGAAAAATATTTAGATTCTTTTAGTGTCTAGGTGACTAGTGCAAATTGAGATTTTAGACTAGAAACTAGAAGCCTAATTAACAATTAATTAACTAAGATAGATCAAAACATAAAATAGAAATGAATGCAAATATTATCTAATTAAGTGACAATTGAAAATGGATTGTACACTTGGATTTATGAATTTGCTAACTAAATTTGCAAACAAACATTGATAATTTATGAATTGTAACTATTCTTTAACATATTGTTTTCTAATCTAATTATAATTTAACATTGAAAGTAAAGTTTAACAAATTGTAAATTCTCCATACAATGCAAATAAAATTTAAAACATTTAAGCAATGTAAATAATTTTTTTCCATTATCAAATATTCTTCAGCTCGATATCAAGGTTTTCAAATGCAAACTGATTTCTTTGATTTCAATTAGGGTTTTAGCAATTTTTTTTGTTTGAATTCAATATAGGGTTTCAATCTAAGCAATTAGGATTTTTAATGCAATTTTTTTGTTTCGTTTGAAACTAAGGTTTTCAAATATATATATTTTTGTTTGATTTGAACTTAGGGTTTCAAAAAACAATTAGGATTAAATTCAAATGCAAATTGTTTTATTTCATTTCAATTTAGGGTTTTGTCAATGTAATTTTTTTGTTTCCAAGTTCAATTAGGGTTTTCAACAACAATTTTTTTTGGTTTGATTCAACAATTTAGGTTTCAAATGCAATTTTTTTTGTTTCCAAGTTTAATTTAGGTTGATTTTTTTCTTTCTATTCAATTTATTCAAGGGTTCATTGCATTTTTTCATCTAATTATACAAATACACATTTCTACTTTACAAAGAAATAAAATGCATAAAACGGTAAATAAATTGAATAAAAACACACTAACACACATTCTTGTATTAATTTATAAAAAAAAAGGAAAAACAACAAAAATTGGGATGGTGGCGTACCTAGAGTTTGCTCAACTGTCGTTGTTGTCCACCAGACGAATTCAGGATCCCATGCAGAATTTAATGAGTTTCATTTTTTTTTAATAAATAAATACTATCTCAAAACGAGATCCCGATTATTAAAAAATAGGATCCGCTTTTTACAAATCGGGATCCTATTTTTTACAAATCAGGATTCCATTTTTTAATAATCGAGGTCCCATTTCACATGTGTCGGTTCGAGACCCTCTTACAAATGGGATCCCAATTTTATAAAAACGGGATCTCATTTTGAATCTAGGCTCAGGATCTCAAACCTAAACGGGATCCCAAATTTTAAAAATCGGGTTCCCGTTTATGAAAATCGTGATCCTATTTTTGCAATGTCGATTTCATTTTTTTGGCTAAGGAAAAAAATTCCACGTTTCGTGGACTCAACTTCTTGCACTTACCCATAACATGTATCAAGTATTAGGTCAGCCAGGAATTAGACCTAATCATAAAATAAGCCAATTGATCACACACCAACAATCCATTTGATCACATAATCACTCACCATGTAGAATATATAGAGTACTAACATATCTAAACCATCTCCCAAATTTGTAAAGACTGATTCCAAACACCAGAGGAATGAGGAACAAATTACTCATACCCATTTACATTGTGTAAAGCCAAAAACTATATACCAAACTTTTGTTACTCGTAGCTTTCAACCTTATTTATCCAAAATCACTGAAATATTGATCATAGGTGCATTTAGTAGTCCTAACTAACATACTATAACCTCATAAGCCAGTTTAATTACATGTGTGATTCTAGACCAAAATACCAGATTAAGATGTCTTCATTTTGTTTACCGGTTTAGACAAACTGTCAATAATCAATGTTGGCATCAATGACAACACATCAAAGGGTTTCTTCTTCATTCTTCAAATAATGTGTAGTTGAGATATTGAGGAAGTTTTGTGAGTACATGGAGCTATATTTTTTGTTGTATTTTTTGAAGATGAGTTGGAATGAAGTAATGAGTTGAGATGATGTCTCTGGTACTTGGTTTCCAAGTGCTTTTGAGAAAAATTGTTAAACAAAGAAAACAGTGTTGTGAAATTGTTTAAAATGTGCTTCAGGATGTGCTCTGCATTTCTTCTATGTTGATGCTATTCCTGTGCAGATCTGATATGTTGTTCAAGGTTGTTAGAGGTTGCTATATTCAAAATTTTGGTTTTTGGATTCGATGTATAGAGAGATATTTTCACTAGTGTGTGAATCAATTTTTTAGTGATGTTTTCTGTGGCCTAGAAGAAATGTATTTGCTCTATGTTTCTCCGTAGTTTGGATTCAAGTTGTGTGAATTTTGGAAGTTGCTTATAATGTTTGTATCTTTTATAATTCAAGGTTTCACTTGACTTGGTACAGTGCAATGTGTATTTCATGTGTCAGTGTGCGAATAAGGTTTACTAGTTGTTTTGAGCTGAAGTATTTGTATGATGCGAGTATGGATGAAGTGTTTGATGGAACTCAGATGGTTTGAAGATTATTATAGATCATGTTCAAGTGAATTTTATTTTTGGAAGTTTTAGATTGATTTAAGGAAGTGTGTACCTAATGTTTATGGTGTTTAGCATAGATACTAGATGACCTTGTGTTAACACTACATGCGAGGCATGTGGAAGTGTGTTGATATGTGTTAGGATTCATTTGGGTCCTAATTAAGGATTTATATGGGTCTCCTTCATTCCTATCCACCATGGGAATGTTTAGGTGTTGACCTAATTTGAATTTGTAAGTATAACATATAGTTACCAACCTTGGAGAAGGTTTTCAAGGTTGAGGTTAATATAAATAAGAGTAACGTTTTTGTAAGATGCAAGGGAGAGGCAAGATAGATGTGAGATTGATGCAAGTGATGTGTGTGATGCGAATTTGAGTAGAGAAATGTGAATTTCAAGTGTTGGATTCCTGAAGGTAGTGAGTTGAAGGTGTTCAAAATATTTCATACAAGGTTGTGAAAGTGTTGGAGAATTTGTGGTGGATTCCTTGTTGCATTCAAAAGTTGTTCTTTAGGTAACTTTTCTCTTCTATCTTCTTGTGTTCTTTTTGTGGTAGTGAGCCCTAGCTATGAGCTTTTTTGGATAGTGTGTCATATTCTGGCAGTGAGCCCTTGTATTGGTTCTGCAATTAATTATATTATGAGCTAAGCCTCACCGTGGTTTTTCTCTCATTGGGTTTTCCATGTAAATCAAGTGTTTTCTTGTGTATGGTGTTGTTATTTTAGTTTCTATTATCTGAATTTTATGTTTAATCACTTTAACATAATAAGGGTTTAATGAATGCATGCAAATCTGATAAATGTTGAGGGTTTTGATATTTTAATTTGCTACAACTGATTCAACCCCCTCTTAGCTGTCTTTTCGTTGAACACTTGAGTAAGTTGGTATTCTTCTTCTTTCTTTGTTATTTTTATATTAGGGTATCTTTTATAGTATTCTTCTCATTATACTTCACATTTCCTTTAATTTTATATCAAATAGAAAAACTATATAATTTGGGTTGTCAGTAGACTGTGAATTTCTAACTATTGCTTGACCCTCTATCTGTATAGGATGCTAACATATATCTAAGACTCCAACGTGTCACATTTAAGTTTACCTCTCGTGCTACCATCCCTTGACAAAGAGATGCTTGGTTCACAGTCTGAGACGTATGTAGTCTACTCACCTATTTCTTGAAAACACCTATCATAATCTGAAGGGAAATAGTGTCCTATTTTCCCCTTCTTTTCTGCTAGTTCTTCCTTCTTTAACTTATTAGGAAGTCTGGGGTAGTTTAGTGTAGTTCATTCCCTTAGGCTCTTTTGTGACTTGAGAGCCTTGGGGTGATGAATCCCCCTTCTCTATAGATACATTCCTATAATTTTATTTTTAATGAGCTTAGAGTCACCATGAATGGGAAGATGTTTAATGTTTAATGCCATCATGGTACACAATCCAAAAATAATATCTTCATACTCAACAATGTTCTTAGTGCAATGAAATTCCAATTGAAAAGATAAAGGAATCAACTTTCCTTCAGATGAGACTAAAACTACACCTACTCCAAAGCCAGTTTGACATCTTGATCCATGGAAGTATATCTCCCATATAAGCTCATGGTCTATTGTAAAAATATCTTCATCCAAAAATAAATCCAGATTAGAGAAGGAGTGAGATGAGGGAGATTCTACCAGTTGATCGGCGACAACTTGACCCTTAATTCTTTTCTAGGTTACAAACTTAATGTCAAACTTAAAGAGAAATACCACCCATTTTTCTAACCTTCCCAAAAGATTGGTTCTTTTGAATAGATGCTTTAGAAGACCAATTTTCACAATGGCATGAGTTTCAATATAAAGAAGATAATGTTGTAACTTCTGCATTGTGAAAATGAGAGCAAGATATTATTTCTTCATGGTAGAATAATGAGTTTCATAATCAACTAGAATATGATTAATATAGTAGGCTACTCTTTCTTTACCATCATCATCATGTTGAGCTAACAAAGCTGCTAAGGCATGAGGTGATGCATAAAGAAAAAAGGGTCTATCTTACATAGCTAGCATTAAGATAGGGGATTGTCCAAATAGATCTTGATTGACTCAAAAGCCTTTTAACACCCATGATCCAATCAGAAGGGAACATATTTGTTCAAAAAATGTGTGAAGGTAAGGGTATACTTAGCCAATTCATATACAAATCTATGAATTTCTTGAATCTTACCCAGAAAACTACATAGTTTAGAGATGTTCTTAGGTGGAGGCATGTTAACAATTGCATCAATTTTATTTGTATCGACCTCAATTCCATGGAAAGAAACAATAAATCCTAAAATCTTGCTGACATCAACATTGAAAACACAATTAAGAGGATTCAATATCATCTTATAGAGTCAAATCCTTTCAAAGATAAGATGAATATTTTCAACATGCTCTTGACGAGTTGTGGACGTAGCCAAGATGTCATCAACATAATCTTCAAGAATTTTGTAAATGAAATCATGAAAGATAAGGGTCATCACCTGTTGGTAAGTTTCTCTTGCATTATTTAACCCAAACGACACAACCAAATAATAGAAGGTACCATAAGGGGTAGTGAATGCATTCTTATACTGATCTTTTGGGTTAATACAAATCTGATTATAGCCCAAGAATCCATCCATAAAAGATAATAATGCATTTTCGGTAGTCGAGTCTACAATCATATCAATATTAGGCAACAAAAAAAAATCTTTAAGAGAATCCTTGTTGAGATCTTGAAAGTTAGTACAGATGCAAATATAACCATTAGGATTGCTGACAACAATAATGTTTGATATCCAAGGAAAATAGTCAATGGGACGGATAAATCCATCTTTTAGAAGCTTCTCTATCCCAGACTTTACTAGTAAAATGACCTTGGTATTCATCTTTCAGATCTTTTGTTTAATAGGCTTAGAATTGGGACATAGAATGATATTATGGACCACCATAGACTCATCAATACCAGGTATGTCCTTGTATGACCAAGTGAAGATATCAGGATGGGAATGTAACAAATCAAAATGTTGCTTAGATTCTTCTAAAGAAAGGAATTTTCCAAACTTAATCACCTTTTTAGAAGACTTAGGATCCATGAGAACATCAATAATATCCCCTTTGAGGAGAGAACTACAATCTTCAATATGGGAAATAGGAACATCATCACCCACATTAGATAAAGGATCCTCCTCATCAATACTCATAACAAATTCTCTGATGTACGCTTATTTGTGCAAGCGATACGAGAATCACTATTTATGGTGATGAGAAGGTAAATAAGAGTAGAAACCTAAGAATTATTCTAGCACTTACTCTAAGGAG
The DNA here is from genome assembly GCA_007115665.2 of Sequoiadendron giganteum. NCBI lineage: Eukaryota > Viridiplantae > Streptophyta > Pinopsida > Cupressales > Cupressaceae > Sequoiadendron > Sequoiadendron giganteum. The sequence goes on along the minus strand of CM021103.1, from coordinate 334,529,384 downwards.
AAAACATCTAGAGGAAATTTACTAGAGTCTACTTGGCTCTTAATCAATTTAGGATGAAGTAGATTGAGAGGTTGAATGGAAATCATGTTGACACTCCACCATGGTTTCTACCTAGACTGTTCATGAGAGCAGACAAGACTGAAGTTACACTTATGAGGTACACATTCTATAGGGACTTGAATTCCTTGTTCATTATTCCCACAAACCTTACATCCATAACCATACTTAGAAACAAGTTTAAATCCAGGGCTGTAACATGATTGAAAATCCTAAGGAGGATGATCTACATAGAGAGAATCATTCCAACAATGGGGATTGTACTATTCTATAGTATCATAGTCATACTTCTTGAAGAGATTAAAAACATTAGACTCTCTAATAGAAGAATGGTTATCTTCCTTAGTAGAGGTGCAATCACTCTCCTTAATAGGATCTTGATTGCTTTCCTTGGTGGGAGAACAATCAACCTTCTTGACAGAGGTGCATGAAACTCTTGGAGAGTTAAGGTGGATAGGGTTAACCTTGTACTCTCCAATGAAAAAATTAGAAAAGTCCAAGGACCCCCAATCATCACCAAGATATGCATTTTATTTAGAGGAAGACATAGAAGGGGTAGACTTAGGGTTCTCTGCTTCGAGACAATATTCCTTATGGACATTTGTATTAGGAGCAACCTTCAGAGTAGGAAATACTGAAGAGGATATCAACTCATTAGAAGTAATAATTAAATACAATTTTAAAGAGTGGAAGCAACTGAGGCTTGACCAATGACTACCATCTCACAAAGGTCTATAACATAAGGGTCAACCTTGATTATAATTGCTTCATTATTAGAAACAAACTTTATACAATGATGTAAAGTAGAAGTTACAACCCCCAAAGTGTGAATCCAAGGTCTTCCCAAGATAATATTATAAGGTAAAGGACTAGAAACAATATAAACCAATGTGGGTATGGAATGGGTCCCAACCTTAAAGGAAAGATTATTTTTCCCAAGGCTTGATGACCAGTGTTCTCAAATCCACAAATTTATAAAAAATAAGCAATAAGAGAAGATGAATCAATATTAATCTTAGGTAATAGGTCAATGCTACAAATGTTGAGAGCCAAATCGTTGTCAACAAGAGCATGCCTAATACTGATGTTATTAATATTAACTATAATCATTAGAGGATCCACTTTCTTCTATACTTTTAGAGTAGGAGTTCTTGCAAATAGAACAGAATATTCAGCGAATCCACATGAATATGTGTCATCAATGCATTAACATCTATCAGCCTAACAGAAGAAGGCAAGAGGATCTTTTACAAAGATTCCTAGAGCATACCTTGATAAACCAAATTATACTGAAGCAAATACCATAGTGAGATCTTGGCAGGAGTAACAAAAAGTTGCTCAAAAAGATCATAATCACTAGGTGCTTTAGTTGTAGGTTTAGGTGGTGGAGGAAGACTCGATTGAGAAGGTGGTAGAGAAGAAGGAATAAAAGTAGGTTGATTCAATTTTTTCTGATTCATTCTAGTGTTATCATATGACTTACAACATTAGAAGGAGGAGTCATAGCTTTTAAGAATCTCATGTAAAGGTCTAATGAGTCATCAAAGATCAAAACCCAACAAATAGAATGAATTATCTTAGGATATGGGCTAGATGGAGTCATGTAAATGATGGGTCTCTTAGGCCTTTGAGGAGTTTCAAAGACTACAACTACATTCATAGACTCTTTGACTTGTGAAGAGGAAGTAGACAGTTGTGATGAAGAAGTTTACTTAGAAGATCTATGGATAGGAGAATATGCTTTTAAGAAATCATCTAGGGAATCATCTAGCATATTGAAATCTTCCTTAGAAAAAGAATGATCAAAAGCATTAAAACATTGTAGAAAAATATTCGACATGATTCATTCATGTCGGGTTCACCAAAAATGTGAAGCAGGGGATCTTCTTATCCCAAGTCCCAAGACAAACATGGTATAAAGGGAGTGAATTTCCCTCAGTCACCTCATTGACACAAGATGAAGTGATGGAAGTTCAAGATGAAAGAGATTGAAAAAACATGCTTAAAAAGGGATTTTCTGATATGTTTATGAGTGAAGGGCTTCAAGGATCGAAAGAATAGACTACACAGGTTTTTGGGACAAGCGGATCAACTTTGAGCCAAAGAACGTCAGTGTGGGAGATAGATGATAGTGTAGTACACTATCATCTCAAGGACACACTGACATCTCCTATGGACAAAGAGATAAGTTCACTCACAAAAACTCACAGAATATGCTATCTACCTAGAATCCAAAGCCTGGCTATTCTACTTAGTTAATAGAAAGTAGGAATGAAAGGAAATAAAAAAGAAAGTAATACACTAACTCATGGAAGGTCTTATGCTATGAAGCCTCCTGCAAATCTTCACATGAAAAACCTGCACATAAGGAGAATGAGGAAAAGTGTTGGGGTTGTTTTGAGGCTTGCCTTAGTGAAATCCCCATTTTGGTGTTTCCATCTCCATGGACAACCAAATAGATAGAAACTAAAGAAGACAAAGTAAAATAGACACAATGAGTGTTAAAGAAAACCTTGTTGTGGAGGAGAAATCGTATATTGTGATAGATAGACAAGTGATAAAAGAAAACCACGCTATGGAGGAGAACTTGTATCACAAATGAATAGCCAAGACAAATGTGTTAGTGGATAGATGAGACAAGATTGCAAGAGAGCATTACCAATAGTCTGTGGCTCCCTCTTGGATTGATAGACGTGACATTGTGTGCTTGCAAGAGAGCCTTGACTATTAATGCAATGTGAATCTGACAGAGCTTCACCATAGAGAAGAGATAAAGAAGACAGAGGAGCAAGAGAGCAAGTTGGAGTGAGAGAGAGTGAGAATGAATGAGAATGAGGGTGAAAAGAAGGTTTTTTCAAGTTACATGGGTGAGAAGAGTTGTTACAATCAAGATTCTACCATAACAACACTTTTCATGGGAAAAGCTCCCAAGATCCCTCATTTAAACTCATAAATTTTGAGGATTCTTGCATTTCGCACATACGTTTTTGCATCACCTAGGCATCCAACTCACAAATTTGTAAGAAATGAGGTGGAAAACTGTTGAAACTTTGTCATTGCCCCTTATGGAGTTGGAATCATGAAATTTTGACTCATAAGGTTCTTGTCATAAATGTGGCTAAGTACCATAAATATAGGGGGGGAAATGTGCAAGTGTGAAATTTTCATGGGGTGCAATTTTATGACACTAAAATTTGCTCCCACTTTGGTGAGTTGATTTTTGAGAAAAATTAGCTACACTAAAGTAGAAAAGAAAACGCTAGTGTGAATTTAAAATTTTAAAAATTTAATAGATTTGCATGCCAAAATGATATTGTAGAGGCCACAGAGGTCAAGTAGGTGGATACTGATGATGTCCCTAGTGATCGAGCTCAATGAGAAGTTACAATACCAAATGTGAAGTTTCATTTTGTAAAACTCAAATTTAGGTTAATTCAAAAATTAGAAGAAGCTACCATGATGAGGAGAATGCTTAATAATGCTTAAGAATGCCTAATAACCTTGTACATATGTTTTATGAATTATTATATAAGATTGAGATCCTTGGATTAGTATCAATGATGAATTATTTATTAGATTTAGAATTGTTCCAAATCCCTCTTTAAGTGATTGTGTGAAGTGATATGAAATCATTTATATCATTTTTTCATTCTAATTGCATTTTTTTAGACTACAGGAATTAGTTAGCGCCCTATAAATTGTAGTGCACCTAGTAAATTGTTTTTGTGTGATCAGTGATGCTAGCGTGACATGTCCTCTGGTACCATGGGGATGGGGAGATATTTGACCTCGTGACCTATTTCCTACAACAAGATACTTTAGCCAATTGAGTCAGGACCCCACCCCTCATTCTAATTGCATTTCATTATTTATGATGAGGTTGTATTTTAATCATGATTCATAGGATCAAAGTACTTATTGATGCTTATGATATCTAAATATTAGGGACAACATTATAGATGAAGTTAAAGTGAAATGGATTCATTGTAATATTGAAAATATTACATCAATGCTTATTTGAATAATTATTTGTTGTGATTTATGTTGCAGATACAACTCAGGATACTAAGGAAAGTAGTTGATTTAAGGGGGAGAAATTTTGTGGGAATTTTTTTGATTGTAAATTTTTTATGTGATATGGAAGTTCAACAAGAATTAGATATTACTATAAAATTGTACATGAATTTAAGGATATTTTTCTAAAATTTAACTAAATTATTTGTTGTATGTTTAGCTTAGATTATCAAATAACATCATAATTGAAGTAAAATCAAACAAGATAATGATCAAATAGAGCCATAATCAATGAAATTCAATTAACAACATTAAAAGACTCAATCAAAAGTATTAAAGATAGAATTTAAAGCATTTGAATCTAAACTAATGTGAAAACCTCTCAATCCCATTATGGATTGTGCATAATTATGATGTGAATGTGAATTGCTCAGTTTTATGAATTATCCATGTTGCAAAAGCTTGATTGATAGTTTTGATTCACAAGATAATCTCTAAAATTTCTCAAGAAATGAGTCAAGGATTCTTATGAGGATTGTGAATGATTTCATGTTGAAAGGTCTTGGTATTTATAAATTTTACAAATTATAATCAATGGTGAGGATTGAAAATGATAATCAATGGATGATAGAATATTAAGGAGGTGAGTGTGGATCAATGAATTAATCAATGGTTCATAATTCATTAAGGTGTGGATCAAGGATTATTCAAGCATTCATAATCCATCTGCATGAACTCCTACCTTCAAAAGTATAGAAGAAATTAGATCCTCTAATGATAATAGTTTACATTAACAATATTGGTATTAGGCATGCTCTCGTTGATACCGGTTCAAATTTTAACGTATGTAGCATCAAATTTTTACCTAAAATTAAGAACAATTCATCTTCTCTTGTTGCTTCTTCTTTATATATTCATAGATTTAATATTGTTGGTCAACAAGCCTTAGGCACAATAATATTTCCTTTGAGGTTGGGACCCATTATTGTACCCACCCTGGCATATGTTATGTCGGGACCATTACCTTATAGTATTCTCTTGGGAAGACCATCGATTCATGCTTTGGGAGCAGTCACTTCTACCTTAAATTGTTCTATGAAATTTGTTGCTAATAATGAAGTGATCACAATCAAGGTTGACCCTAATGTTATACATGTGTGAAATGGTATCTATTGGTTAGGCCTCAGTTTCTCCTACCATTAAAAGTATTATCTCTTTGTTATCTTCTAATGCATTGAAATATACTCCAACAGTGCTTGTTGCACATGTTACTCTTGAGATGGGTGTCCCTAAAGAAGATTGTCACAAACCAGGGAGTCATAAGTCTACCCCTTCTACTTCTTCTTCTGAATTGAACACATGTCTTGGTGATGATTGGGCATCCTGGAATTTTACTGAGTCCTATATCAAGGAGTACAAAGTAGATCCTATCCACCTAGACATTCTGATGATCTCATTTTCCTCCATTCAGAAAGATGATTGTCCTCCTATTAAGGAGGATAGTGTTTATATTACCACTAAGAAGTATTATTATGTTCCTGTATAGGATTTTGATACTTATAGTATGGATTACACTCTTTACACTGATCCCCCTTCTTTCTAGGAATTGCATACACATTATGGTCCAGGTTTCAATATCTTCTCTAAATTAGATTATGGAGGTAAAGGTTGTGGAAATAATGAACAAGGTATTAAAGTCCCCTTAGAGGTTTATCCTCATAAGTATAAGATTGGACTTGGATTGTTGGAAAAAAAAGGATAAACAATTGAGAGGGGGGGTGAATCATTTTTCACATAATTTAATACTTATTCAACCTTATTAACCTTTAATCTTAGGTCTGATAATTAACAATGAAAGCATGAATCAACAACACATCAGAAACACATGAACACCAATATTTTATACGTGGAAACCCTGTTAGGGGGAAAACCATGGTGGATGTTAGTCCACAAGATTATACCCTGTTAGAAGTATAATGAAAAATGAATAAGGAATGTACATGCATTTAGGAACACTACCTAGAGCTCACTAATCAGAAGGGAAGAATCATTGCCTTACATAAAATAATCAGATTAAATCCATCTGATGAAGTTGAACTAAGAAATTAGCTTCTACGAAAGACTAATGACAGTTCCAGTTAGGCACATAAACAATTCTTCACACTTCGCTCATATTCTTCACACTCTACTCTAAAATTGAATGATCTGATCTTTATTCACACATTTCACATTCACACTTCTCATACATTCACCGAGCATACTTCAAAATGAGGAAACAATCACTCTTATATATCTGCTACATGAAATTACATCAACAAATTTATTGGCCACAAATAAATAATAGATGAACACAAACTGTTGGCCCAATTCATGAATAAATCTCAATGTGCACCAACCTAGTCAGTCACAACATAATGAAGAACTAAAAAAACATCCTTGAATATGCCAAACATTCAAAAATTAATCCACAAGGATCCGCAACACGCTACAACCATCATGTCGGCCAAGAACATGAAAACCCAAACACACAAAGGAAAACCTTCGATCACGAACACACCGATCAATGCAGATGTACCACAATGATAAAGAATGATCTAGAACCATCATTGAACATCATAGTAGCATATGCAACAACTTATTTTATCATAAATGCATTCTCTTCTTCTAGAAACACCTGCTACAGTAACATAATAGCTGTAGGAACTCAAAAACTCATAACTCGCTCCAATCTTGGTGGGTACCACTGAAACTTATGGAAAACATACTAGATGGGCTCAGAAAAAACCCTTTAATGCACGAATTCATATTACCAACTTATAGAACTTTCCACCATTTTGATCATCACGGCTTCATAGATTTCCTACAACATATTTATTCTAATTTTCTCAATATATTCGACATATACAACCTTCAGATTCATCAATGTTAATAGTGTTGACATCAATGACAACCGCATATCAGAAACACAACCACAACATCTAACAATCTCCCCCTTTGGCATTGATGGCAACACATGATGTGAAAAATACCATCAACACAACTGTCTCTTCTCAAACTGTTCTTCTCCTCCTTACACCGCTCTTCTCCCCTTTTCTTCCTCAAAGGTTTTTCACATTACTATCTCCCCCTTTGAAATCAATGGAAAAGGTACACAAGCTCTGAACCACATATCATCTGACTACTCCCCCTGAGTAGCAACCACCATAACATCAATCCAGAACAAGATCTGACTATGAGTGCATAGATTGATGCAAAGACTTGCATCTTAGTTCAGATTAAGAGGAGAAATTACCCCTAACTTGCCTCTGAGATACTCAAAAGTATCCTTAGGCAACAGTCTAGTAAAGATATCTACAATTTGTTCCTTAGTGGGCACATATTCCAATTTGACTTCTTTATCACTCACTTTGTCTCTCAAAAAGTGATACTTGATAGATATATGTTTTGTCTTTGAATGTAACACCAGATTCTTGAAAATGTTTATGGCACTTGAGTTATCAAAAAATATAGCAATAGTCTCATTATACTCAATTCTGATATCTCTCAACATCTGTTTCATCCAAAATACTTGAGTACAATTGTTTGCAGCAGCAATATATTCTACCTCAGCAATAGATAAGGAAATGGAATTCTTCTTTTTACTTAGGCAAGACATCAACTTCTTCCCCAAGAAGAATGCACCACCACTTGTACTTTTTCTATCATCCACATCTCCTACCCAATCTACATCTATAAAGGCATTCAGAGTAAGATCATCATCCTTAGGATACCAAAGACCAAAATCAGCTGTTCCTTTCAAGTATTTGAAAATTCTCTTTATTGCAGTCACATGTGATTCCTTTGAATCAGCTTGATATCTAGCAACCATACACACAACATTCATAATATTTGGTCTAGTTTGAGTCAAATAGAGTAATCCACCAATCATTGACTTATACCTTGTTTGATTAACTTTAGGAGAATCATCATTCTGCGTTAACTTGCATCCGGTTACCATGGGTGTACCAACTAGTTTTGAGTCTTCCATGCCAAACTTTTTTAGTAACTCTTACATATTTGGACTGAGATATGAAGATTCCATCATCTAACTGAGTTATTTGCAATCCTAAAAATAATTTCAGCTCTCCTATCATTGACATCTCAAACTCACTTTTCATTTCATCAGAAAACTTCATGCATAAGTCATCATCAGCTTCAAAAACAATGTCATCAAAAAGACTTCAATAATAAACTCTTTATCCTGATCCATCTTGAAATACAAATTGATGTCTGCAGTACCTTTATTGAATCCAAGCTTCAACAAGTATTTATCTAGTCTTGCATACCAGGCTCTAGGGGCTTGTTTGAGTCCATATAGTGCTTTCTTCAATCGACAAACCATATCTTTTTCATCATTCAGTTGAAATCCATCCGATTGCTCAACATAAAATTCTTCTAACTCACCATTCAAAAATGTTGACTTCACATCCATTTGATAGAATTTGTAATTCTTGAAAGTAGCATAAGCAAGAAATAACCTTATAGCTTCAATTCTAGCAACATGGGCAATGGTTTCTTCAAAATCAATATCTTCCATCTGTGAGTATTCTTTACATACTAGTCTTGCTTTATTTCTAACCACATCACCTTGTTCATTCAACTTATTCTGAAATACCCATTTGGTTCCAATCACATTTTTATCCTGAGGTCTGGGAACAAGAATCCATGTATCATTTTTCTTTATCTGCATTAGTTCTTCCTTCATTGCTTTCATCCAATATTCATCTTTACATGCTTCATTGACATTGCTAGGCTCATTTTTGGAAATCAGGCAATACTCTTTTGCAATTCTTCTTCTAGTCTGCACACCTTTGTTCTTATCTCCTATAATCTGATTTTCAAAATGTTTTAGCTTCACATACCTTCGGACTTTGGGATTCTCTCTAGCTTCTAGTTCTTCTATTCTCTCTTCTACACTTCCACTAGCTTCTCCTTCATGATTCTCTTGATTCATTAGAACAATTTGAACTTGATTCTGTGTCTGAATAGTTTTTCCTTTATTTGTACTATATTTTTGGTTATCTAAATCATATCCATAGTATCTAGATAATCTAACAGTGTCTTCATCAAATCTAACATTTGCACTTTCAACCATTTTCTTCAATCTTCTATTGTAGCACCGGTAGGCTTTGCTCTTAGTAGAGTAACCTAGAAAGATTCCTTCATCACTTCTAGCATCAAAATTGCCAATATCTTCATCTCTCTTGATATAACATCTACTTCCAAATATTTTGAAATACTTAACAGTAGTCTTATAACCAAACCATAGCTCAAAAGGAGTCTTACCATAATTACCATTAAAATTTACCCAGTTGATAGTGTATACATTAGTGCTTACAACTTCTCTCCAATAGATATGAGGAACCTTACCTTCCAACATCATAGTTCTAGAAGAATCTAGAATTGTTATGTTCTTTCTCTCAACAAATCCATTCTGTTGAGGGGTCCAGGAGCAGATAACTGTCTTTTGATTCCATGTTCTTCACAAAATGAATTGAACTCCCAGGAAGTGAACTCACCACCTCTGTTTGATCTTAAGCATTTAACCTTCAACCCTATCTCATTTTCTATCATAGCTTTGAAAATTTGAACTTTTCTAGTGCTTCATGTTTTTCTCTCAAGAAAACAACTGATATCATCCTAGAGTAATCATCAATAATCAACATAAAGTACCTTTCTCCTTGTAGACCTTTGATTTTGGATGGACCACATAGATCAATATGAACCAACTCCAATACTCCAGTACTCCATTAGAATGATGTTGTTTACTCCAAAAAGAAATTCTTGTCTGCTTTCCCATCTGACATTCCTTGCATATAGTGTTAGTAGGCTTCACTAACTTAGGTAGATATCTGACTGCTTGAGTGGATATTACCTTGATAATGTTATCAAAATTCACATGACACAACCTCCTATTCCATAACCAGCTTACATCAACTTGAGCAATTAAACAACTTCCACTAGTAGCACTTAAGTGAAACATGTTACCTCTTGTCTTTATACCTGAAGCAATTATATTTCCAGATCTTCCCAATATCTTGCATTTTCCATCTTTGAACTAAAGATTGTATCCCTTGTCTACCATCTATCCAACACTCAAAAAATTATGCTTCAATCCTTCAACATAAAGGACATCATCAATATTATATTTACCACTAAGAGAAATAGTGCCTTTTCCACAAATCAAACCAACATTGTTATCTCCAAATCTTACAACAACACCGTCATATTTTTCCAAGCTTATGAACTTGATTTTATCACCAGTCATATGATATGAGTATCCACTGTCAATTACCCACACATCCTTTTCATCAATTCTCGATGCAAGAGCTTTCTCAATATTCCTATTGTTAGCAGATTTAGTGGACACTATACCATTTTCCTTGATAGCAATGAATACCAATCCATCTTTATTTCCAATTTATTTATCAGATTCATCATCAGTAACACCTTCTTCAGCATAATAACATTTATTTTGAAATCTAGACTTGTTAGATTTGTACTTAGAAACTCTTTTAGGACACCTTGATGCAAAATGACCTATCTTACTGCAAGAGAGACATTTAATAGGTAGTTTCCTTTATACTTACCTCGACCTCTGGCTTCTCTTTTCACAATCAATGCTTCCAACTTTTCTAGCTTTCTTTTTTCATCTTCAATCTGTTTCATCTCATCTTCATATTTGAATTTTTTTCTAGAACTTTCTCCTATATCATATCTCTGTTGGCTTTTTCTGGATATAGTAGCTTTAAATGTAGATTCTATCTTAGGAGTAGACTCACCAAATTCACTCAACTCAAAGGCAGCTAGTTTACCAATCAACATGTCTCTTGTCATATTTGTTACTATTCTGAGTTATTCAATAGCATGAGCTTTTGTTTTGTAGGAAGTAGGCACTGATATGATAACTTTAGCCACAATCTCATCTTCTTCCATAATTCCACCAGCACACCTAATACCCATCACTAGTTCATTTACCTTCTGCATGAAAGCAACAATGTTTTCATCTTCACTCATCTTCAAGCTCTCCCACTTGCCTTTCAGACTTGTTAGCTTAGAAATCTTCACTTGTGCATCTCCTTCATATAATGTTTCCAATTTCTTCTAGATCTCATGTGCTATCTTAAGACCTATCACATTTGTCATCTATGAATTTGTCAAAGAACTTAGTAATGCTTTTATAGCTCTGATATTAGTTTCAGCTTCTTTGATCTCATCATGAGTAGTGGGACCATTTCGAGGAATATTATATATGTTCTTTGTAATCTTCCAGAAAGGTTCACCAATGCACTTCATATGACACTCCATTCTGACCTTCCATAGAGAGTAATTTGTACCTTCGAATCTAGGACTATCCTTCTTGTATGATGCCATCTCGGATAATCTCAAGCTATTAAACTTCTTCAGAGGAACCAAATATGATACCAACTGTTGGAAAAACAAGGATAGACAACTGAGAGGGGGGGTGAATCAGTTGTCACAAAATTTAATACTTATTCAACCTTATTAACCTTTAATCTCAGATCTGATAATTAACAATGAAAACATGAATCAAAAACACATCATAAACACATGAACACCAAGATTTTATATGTGGAAACCCTGTTAGGGAAAAAACCACGATGGATGTTAGGCCACAAGATTATACCCTGTTAGAAGTATAATGAAAAATGAATAAGGAATGCACATTCATTTAGGCACACTACCTAGAGATCACTACTCAGAAGGGAAGGCTCACTGCCTTACATAAAATAATCAGATTAAATCCATTTGATGAATTTGAACTAAGAAATTAGCTTCTACAAAATCCTGATGACAGTTTCGATTAGGCACATTAACACTTCTTCACACTTCCCTCAATCTTCTTCACACTCTACTTTAAAATTGAATGATCTAATCTTTATTCTCACATTTTCCATTCACCCTTCTCATACATTCACAAAGCATACTTCAAAATGAGGAAACAATCACTCTTATATATCCGCTACATGAATTTACATCAATAACTTTTTCAGCCAAAAATAAATAATAGATGAACAAAAACTATTAGCCCAATTCATGAAAAAATCTCAATGCGCACCAACCTAAGTCGGTCACAACATAATGACGACCTAAATCAACATCCTCGAATATTCCAAGCATTCAAAAATTAATCCACAAGGATACACAACAACTTATTTTATCAGAAATGCATTCTCTTCTTCTAGAAACACCTACTATGGTAACATAATAGATGTAGGAACTCAGAAACTCATAACTCGCTCCAATCTTGGTGCATACCAATGAAAATTCCAAAAAAAATACTAGATAGGATCAATAAAAAACCCTTTAATGCACAACTTCAGATTAAAAACTCACAAAAATTTCCACCATTCTGATCATCACGACTTCATAGACTACCTGCAACATATTTATAATTCTAATTTTCTCAATATCTTTGACATATACAGCCTTTAGAATCATCAATGATAAAAGTGTTGAAATCAATGACAACCACATATCAGCAACACAACCACAACATCCAACATGGATATCGCCACATGAAGTCTAAGGTGAAACCATGGTTGAACATCAACATGGTTTGCACCAAACTTTCTTCTCTTAAATTAGTTTGTCATGAATACATTGAGTAAAGTAGACTCTAAGGAGGTTCCTCTAGATGTTTTATCTTTGGATGAAGCTATGAGACTCAATATTATGTGATCTATTGTATTAGTCACATTCTGGTTGATTATGAGACTCAATATTTGGCCATGGAGAAACAATGTCTTGATCTCATTTTCACAACACAGAAGTTATGACATTATCTTCTCCATGCCAAAACCCATGTGATTGTAAAATGTGATCTTCTTAAACATTTATTTACTAGAACCGATCTTTCAGGAAGGTTCACAAAATGGGTAATGTTGCTCTTTGAGTTTGACATCAAGTTCATAACTTAGAAAATGATTAAAGGAAAAGTTGTTGCCAATCAATTGGTAGAAGTCCCTCATCCCACTCCTTCCATAATCTGGATTTATTTTTAAATGAAAATTTATTTGCATTGGACCATGAACCTATGTGGGAAATGTATTTTGATGGATCAAGATGTCAAACTAGCTCTGAGGTAGGTGTAGTCTTAATCTCACCCAAAGGGAAGTCGATTCCTCTATCCTTTCGATTAGAATTTCATTGTACCAATAAAATTGTTGAGTATGAAGCCCTTATTGTTGGATTATGTGCCGTGATGGAATTGAACATTAAATATATTTAAATTCATGGTGATTTTTAACCTATTATAAATTAAATTATGGGAGTGTATCAAGAAAGTACAGTAAGCTATCTCAATATTGAGTCTCATAATCAACCAGATGACTTCATTTAGGAACAAAGAGGTGAAGAAATTGTTGGAGAAATTTCACATTCAACATAGATTGTCTACACCTTGTTATCCTCAATCTAATGGCCAAGCCGAAGTGTCTAATAAAAATCTTGAGTTGATCCTTCGAAAAATAGTAAGCAAACATGATAAAGACTGGCATACTCAATTGATTTACACCTTGTGGGCCTAGCACATGAGCGTTCATACGGATACTAATGCAACCCCATACAATATTGTATATGGTGTTGAGGCTATCATGCCTTTGGAGTTGAAAATTTCATTTCTAGGAGTTTCCCTTAAAGGGGTTGATGATAAAAATTACCATGTTGGACATCTAAACCTACTTGAGTTTCTCAATGAACGCCGATTGCAGGAATTTAAACATCTTTGAGCTTATCAAAAATATATTTCTAAGAATTACAATCAAGGTGTTCTTCCTCGTACTTTTAAAATAGGTAATGTTATTCTCCATGAGAATTAGAGAAATGCGAATGTGCCACCTAACCAAAAGGGAAAATTCAACCTTAATTGTTTAGGTCATTGCATAATCACCTCTGTGTATGGTTCTTGTATGTATGGACTATCATCTATGGATGGTATGCCTCTAAATGAATTGGTCAATGCAATGCATCTCTGCTGATAGTATGCATAAGGTCTATATGGCATGCACATGACACTTGTCCCTCTTCAGGGATTATAGTTTGTTGTGCTATGTAATGTTTCATCATTAATACATTAGTTTCTTAGTTTTTTTTATGATGTAAATATGTGTATGTAGTTAATTTATTTAATTATAAATTATATATACATGTGTTTTTTTTTATACCATGTATTTGTGCATTGTGTTTGATTAAATTGTTTGGTTAGACATTAGATCATCATTGTGTTTAATTAAATATACATCCATAAAAATACATGTCCATCAGATAATCATATATGAAAAATAAGTACACATAAAGAACACCATGATGTCGATCCAAAATCTCATGTACATGTATCACACCACTATGACAAAATGTGGTGTCTATATATCTGTATATGAATCTATACAATAAAAATTCTATACATCTATGATATGGTACACAAAAATAGGCTCTCTAATGCCCAAGTATATGGCTCCTTGAGCCCTTTGGAATTGGTAGTGAAAAAGGAGGATGTTGGATGGATGTGTAGGAGTGTGGTGATATGTGAGACCATGACACGAATATTCTCCACAATTGCAATCTCTAGATCTCTCCTCATAGCTTTGTGGCCTCCTCCCATAATGATGCAATGTGCTCTTGTAGCGAAGCCTTCCACTCTCAGGCCTACTGTAGTTTGTCTCTAAGCTATTACATCTAAGGTCCAGTGGGTGCTATCCTCACTACCTTTTCTACCTCTCAAGGTCATCGACCTAGATTTGCAAGGTGTCATGTGTTTCCTTGACACTCTTATCCCATGTCACAACTCAATCTCTCTCAGATATGGTGGTAAGGAGCTTCGTAACTCATTGTTGCCTCTACCTATTCATCATGATCAAATCAACAGTCTATTGGACCACATCCACCTGCAACTCATTGTAGGTCATCCTGAGATACACTATAGGCTCAAATAATGGGGAATGACACCCTGTTTTATGTGGCTTGTATCTATCCAAGACCAACCCTCAGATCTGGATGGGTATGATTTCCTTTGATATGCACTACCTAAAGTCAAGCCACTCATGTGTGAACACTACATCCATAGAGATAGTGGATGATGTCAATACCATGTCATCAAAGTATACATGTATATATATGAGAAAATTGAATTGAAAGAACTGAGATAAAATAATTTATACTATAATCATACTTGGGTCTCCAAATTTCCAATGTGGGTTTGGAGGTGGATCACTACTACTAGATGTGATGGTTAACCCTATCACCACTTTTGAAGGAGGACCAACCATCTAGATGGTGGGTGGTGCCACTAATATTAGTGGAACACACACTAGTGATGCCACACATTATTGTTTCCTTAGTCTTTGCTATGCCCCACCCACCTTTGCCTCGCCCCCCTCACTATCGCTCCTAAGACCGTCACCCCTTAACCCCTGAGAACCAATATTTCTTGTGGGGGAACTTGCTAGGAAAATTAGGGTGTGACTTACTTCCAACTACCAATCAACAAAGCCATCTATGACATCGACATTATCAGTCACTAGGGCCTTAGGATGGTCCTTATCCAAACCATCATCATTGCTAAGTGTGATGTCCATGATGGTGGGATGAGGATAGTCTCTTGCTCGTGTCACACTCCTGTGAGATTGTATGTACATGGGAGTTGCTGGAGGGATCACCTACACCTGCCCAAATTGATAGGCAACCCAGTACTAGTAGTATGGTACAATGATGTGGTCCAACCACCCGACCAAGATTCAATCATGATGCATCCTTTATAGTTTCCTCTTATTAGATAGCTAGACCTGCATCCACCTATAGGACCACCATCTAATATCCCACACCCTTAAAACGTCTATCCTCTACTGCCAATATTGTAGTTGTAGGTCACTATATTGCTAGTCGCATATCAACATGTATGGTGCACTCAAGGGAATCTATGTGCTAGGACTTGTGAGTACACTCATTCAAACATGTGCACTAGATGTGATCTAACAACCATACTTGAAGAATCATATAGATGGTAAGGCTATAATACTTATAGTGCATGCACCACCCAAGGTTGTGGTAGAGGTGGTTGAGTATGCTCCAACCCCAGGTGAATATAGTCCTTTTCTCCCCCATGGCTCATATGTAGTGGATGAGACCCCCATGGATATGAGAGCCTTGCCCATCCATCATCACCCATAATATGACAATCATGATCAACACCCGAAAAAATAGTGGCATTGCTATTTGACCTTGCTCCAAACAACACATGTATATATACCCACTCTTGTGCTCTGGGACTACATGTTTGAGGAAGTACTATTGCATGACCTAGGTATCCTGGGATTTCTTTCCCTCCTCATACACTACTCGTTCTCTATGGATGGGTAGGCATAGTATGCACTATAAATCCTCCAAAGTCATTATCATTTTCCCAGTAGGGAGATAAAATATAATGTATCCACATCCCACCTCTATGAGGGAAATGAGCATGGGAGTGATGTGGAAGAACTCTAACATCGTGTACACCCACTAGAGCCTAATGTGTTGAAGTAGACCATGGTCATTAGTTCTGATCTCATTGTTGCAGTTGCACAACAATGATAGAATGACCCTCTTGCTATTCTCTTTGATCTCGGGCCACTTCTATACAAACATAAAATATAATGTCTGAATGATCTACATCTCCAAAATCTTCTAACTCTACATCATCAAAATTTTCCTAAGTTTGCCTCTATGACTATAACATATTGTGCATACATTTGTGTGTTACATTGGTGTCCAAGGTTGAACTAGCCAATGACAATGTGTAGGCTAGATTCTAGCACAATCCTTTAGACAACATCATGTTGGCTGAATTTCTGCAATAATTGAGGAAATTAAAGTGCTAAAAAAATGCTAAAATGACAAGTTGGGTGGAAATTTTTTGTGTACCTCATCAGGTGGGTTGCCCCTCGCCACATCGATGCACAATTGGTTGATCCATGGTAGCTTGAACTATTCTTTGTGAGGCATTTTCTGAAAGCTCTCTTGAAAAGTCAACAAAATCCTCACAGTGAATAGTAAAAATGACCCTTCTATAGGCCCACCTAGACATATATAGACTCATTTTTGTCCATTTTTTGCGATGAAAGTGTTCCCTCCATCCTTCTTATTTTCACCCCACCTAGCTGGGGGAAAAAATTGGAAGGCACATATACTCACCTCTTCATCATATTTCTCTTTCAATTCATCAAAATTTTCTTAAGCATTCTTCTCATCGTGGTAGCTTCTTTCAATTTTGAAACTGACCCAATTTTGAGTTTTGCAAAAAATAATTCATGTCAGGCGTTGTAGCTTATCATTGATCTCAAATGTTGGGGGTATCATTAGTATATGTTTGCGTGACCTTTGTAGCCTCTACAATATCTTTTTTGGAAAAAATCTATTTTGGAAATTTCAATTTCAATATTTGTGTCTTCTTAACTACTTTAGTGTAGTTGATTTTTCTCCAAAAATTTAGCTCACTAAAGTGGGGGAAAAATGTAGTGTCATAAAATTGCACCCGTGACAATTTCACACTTATGCATCTAGCCCACAAGGTTTATGACAAATTGCCACATTTAGGACAAAAATCTATAAGTCAAAATTTCACGATTTCAACTTCATAGGCGACAACAATGAAGTGCTAACAACCTGGATACCTCATTCTTGCAAATTTTTGAGTAGGATGATTGTGTGATTCACAAACATCCCTGTAACATGCTAGCATCCCCAAACTTTCCAAGATTCAAATGAGAATATTTCATTTCCTTTGCCTATGATACATGTCATTATGGAAAAAATATGGATGTAATGGCTCCTCCCGCTCATGCAACCTCATAAAACTCCTCTTTTTCACTCTCATTCTCATTCATTCTCACTCTCTCTTGTTTGATTTCTCATTCTTCTCCATTATTCTCATTATTTATCATTCTCTCTTGCTCTCCATAGTGAAGCTCTATCAAATTTATATCAAAGCAACAATCAATGATCTCTTGCAAGATAATACGCCATGTCTATCAAGCTAAGAGGGGAGTCGTAGGCTATTGGTAACACTCTCTTGTCTTCTCATCTTGTTTATTTACTATTGTCTATTTAATCTCATATACTTTATTCAAAATAGGGGTTTTCCTCCTTTGTGAGGATTATTTCTATTACATGTATTTACATTCATGATAGGGGTTCTTATCTTTTGTGGGGGTTTTTTCTATCACACATCTTTACATTTCATATCTTTTTTTCTATCTCTATCTATCTAGTTGTGCATGGAGGTGGAAACACCAAAATGAGGGTTTAACTAAGGCAAGCCTTGAAAAAACCCTAACATTTTCCCCTCTCTGTTCTTTGTGTAGATGTATGGATTGGAGAAGTTGGACATTATAGATTTAAAGGTTTTATTATCTATTTTGGTAGGGATGACAATGTGGGGCATAAACATCCCTATAACATGTTTTTGTCCATGGCCGAGGCTTAATCCTCCTAGGGGTGGAATCTATAAGTTATGTAATTTTTATTTCTATAAACCATAAATTGTAATCTTATTATCAGTTTTTGTTATTAAGAAATCTTATTATTCTTTTCCTTGATAGTTTAGCATTTTTTTGCTTAAGTTGTACAAATATCCTTTATTCTTTATCTTGTCACTCAAGCTTTATTCTTTGATGTAACCAAGGGCTATTTTCTCCTTGAAGACTCCTTTTGTCTCAAGTCTCGAGGGTAGTGAATCCCCTCCTTTACATGAGTATTATAAGTTAATGGATCTTGAGGAGTACCTTATCTTTGATTTCATAGTTTCCATTGCACTAGGTAGAATACTTGGCCATATTCATCTTTTAGTGCCTTGAATTTTGGTCAGTCATCTTTTACTTTAATTCTTGTCAACCTCTTGCATTTTTTGTCTCTTTTATTTTGGTGGTAGTGGGGGAAATATTTTGCTAACATTTCTTTTGATTCTTCATATTTTTTGGCATGTATAGAATCTATTTGAGTTTCCATATGGTTTATTATGTCTTGCTTCATTTGTTTTAGCATATTGCTAAGCTCCATCCATAAGACACCCACAACTATTTTGGTAGCCATTTCTCATAGGCTACATGTCTTCTTCATTGTTGAGCGTGAATAATTACTTCTCATATGACTTGTAAGATATCACCTCCTCTAATTAAGTCCAAGAAATCTATAAATTCTTCATTAAC
This sequence comes from Sequoiadendron giganteum, assembly GCA_007115665.2. Classification (NCBI taxonomy): domain Eukaryota; kingdom Viridiplantae; phylum Streptophyta; class Pinopsida; order Cupressales; family Cupressaceae; genus Sequoiadendron; species Sequoiadendron giganteum. The sequence continues at coordinate 334,510,071 of CM021103.1, read as the reverse complement.
TTCTCTTAAGAAAATTATCTTAAGGGATTCTTCAGCTAGTCTATTTTGGTGGAACTTTTAGAGGTAGAACATGAATCTTTCAATGAATCATCTTATTTCTAATTCATTTTGAAAATTTCATCCCCTCTCATATCTTCTCCTTCATAATAATCCTTGTATTTATTGAGAAAATTTTCATTTATGGTCCTCCATTCAGCTACTTCATCTTGTCCCAACCCCATGAATCACCTCCTCAAGGAAAAATCCCTGAGTGTAGATAGGAACTACTTCAATTGGTGTGCATATGTGGTGTAATCTTAAATACTACAAAGGAAATCAAATACAAAAAGGAACATTTCATGGTCCTCTATAATAAGTCCATAGAAGTTAGGAAGAGTAGAGGGTAAAATGTTCTTATGAAAATATTCCCCACTTGAGTAGAAATAGGGAACTCAAAGTGGTAGTTTCAAGAGTTTTTCCTCCTCCTAGGTTCCCCATTGTAGTTTGGAGATGGGGACCAATGAATAATAGAATAAATTGAGGCTATGGATCATGTGATCATTGAATAGAATTTACTGCTAGATTAGCTTTTATTTTTTGTGTTTTAGGAATCTAGGGTCCACTTGCTTTCCCTTCCTTAGTTTTTGCCACTATTATAAATATTATTTCATGAGAGGTATTAGCTAGAAGAAATCTACCCAGAGGATCTATTCTTCTCCACATGTAATAATTATGTACCACTCTCCATCTTGGATACATGGTGTTAGTAGAAAATATGGTATTTGATATGATATCTAACAATCGTAAATGTTAGAAATAAAAGTTGTTATTTCTGAGAAAATAGGAAATAACTTTTAAAAACCTAGAAAATCTCATATCTTGGCACCATCCCTGGGAACGATGCCAAAATTATATGCCTTATCTTATCAACCACTAATATGGAGTAGCTATTCCATTCTTTTCTACTTGATGGATTGAATAATCCCTTATCAAACAACTATCAATAATAAGAGATCACATTTAATTGTTAGACTAGAGAATTTTTTCTTGAGATGGTACCAATATTGCATGTATGTTTGAGGAGTTTTAGGGATTCCTAGGAAGATGAGTATATCAATTAAATTTCTTGAGTTAAAAATAAATTCATATTAAATAACTAAAACATTAAGTTTTAATTGAACTACATTTTTTTGATATTAAAAGAAACAAAAATAGGGTGGTAACCTTATAAACAAGAAAGCTCATAGGCAAGCAACCAAGTCAATAGACTATTAACACAAAATTAACACATGTCCCAAAATAGAAAGAGAGTCTTAAAAACTAGGACAAAGAAGAGAAGCACCATGACCAACAAAAACAACAAAAAAAAACCAACATAGCTAGGTAAAGAGTTGGCCCCAGTCTTTAGTAAGGAAATTGTAGAGTTCCTTATGACTCCATCCTTGTCACTCACTTTCTTCAACACCTCTTGTAGCATGCAAAGTGTGGTGGTCTATCTATGCATCACTTTGGAACTAAACTTAGAGATGCTCACCATATTTTTTTCTATCTCCAAAACATTTACCTTGAGTTTAGAAAGCTTCACAACAGTAGAAGCATATTGAGAATAGGTATGGGCCTCACCAGGAAGGTTCATCAAGGTAGTGGTAGTACTTTCAGTGTTCTAAGAGTGGTTTTTTCGTTGGTTTTATTAGAGCTTTTCTCATCAATATCCTCCTCCTCTTCATTAGTAGAACTCCCTTCTTGGTCAAAATCATTAGTCATCACCTCCTTATCATAGGGAATAGGTCATCTCGCAAGCTTGTTAGAACTTTTGAGTTGAAAAACACTAAATTTATTCACTTCCTCCTCCCTAGATTCCTCCACATTTTCACTTCCCAGATTAACCTCATTAATTAGGATATGGGTTGGGGATTTATTCTTTTCTTGGTAGGAGTTTTTATTTCTCCTATTGGCCCTATTTTCCCAAACACCAAGTGGGAGAGCTATATTTGAGGTCACAAAGACCTAGAACCACCTATTTTTTACCAAAATTGGGATTCTTAGGGGTGGGCTTATCACCAAGGGGGATAGGAGGGTTGGTGGTCAGAGGGGTGTCCTTTAGGGAGGGGGGTTTACAAAAAATCATTGCAAGGGGGAGGCTTCGGTAAAGCTTGAATGCTAGAGGAGTTTCTTTTTTCCTTTAGAGTTCATCAGGGTAGCCAAAATGGTCATCGCCTAGGGGGAGTCAAAAAGTGAGGGTTCTTCAATAATGACAACCTTAATTTGTTTCGAAGGGCTTAAGGTGAGGTGGAAATGATAAAGGTCCAGAATAATCCCTGGTGGAGAGGGATATGGGGTTATTCTAAACATTTCAAGTTCAAATACTAAGCCTCTTTAATTGAACTTTCCAAGGATTTTAGCAAGTAAAAAGGAAAACTTAACAAGGAATTATGGTGGAAGTGGTTAAGAAGAGGGAGATAATAAAAATAACATCTATTAAAATTTCCTTCTAAAGTGAAAAAATTCATGATCATCAAGCATACCTTGTCCCATGGCTACGAAAACTTTACTCTATCAAACCCGTCATGCAACTTAATAGGGTTTTTACCATCTCTAAAGAAGAGAGACAATCTTTCATTATCACTCAATTTTCTATGCTTCTTCCATTTCTTACCTTTGGTATTCATTCTAGTAGCATGCATGATGACCTCTTTGCCAACTTCAAAGGAAATTCTATCAACTCTCACCTTCTAACTATCCCAAGAGTGGGAAATCTAGATAGATAGACTCTCATCATGATCATTAGGCACCCCAAAGAAGGGGAGATCCCTCCTTCACTATAGATATTCTAGATAGTGGCATTCACTAAGAATTCCTCATAAGACTTGAGTTCAATTTGAATGCTATTACCACCTCTATAGACAAAAATGCAAACAAAAGTTGTTGGGACTTCTCTAATCCCATCATAGAAAAACTAGAGAGCTAAGAAAATGTGAAAAGACCATCTGAGAGAGATTCAAGGATTGCAATACGTTCCATAATAATAATAATTAATAATCACCATCCAAAATAAATAATGCATTTCCTCAGAGTTAGTAGTAAAAATAATGAGAAGGAAAGGAATTAACCTTGTGTAAACCATCAAAATCACATCATTAATGAAAAACATGGCATTTCGGGTTGAAGGATAAAAAATATCAAGAGTCCCATCAAGGATTGGGAATGTATGATGGTCATTATTATAATGACTAGTTGAACTATAATATAACACCTTAGTCTAGATGGGTGCCACACTATTAGGCCAATTGTGGGAGGCCATGACTGTAGCATGGCCCACTAGGCCACACACCAAACCCTTCTAGTCTTCATCCCATAACCCCAAGCTTGATTCAACATCTAAGTCATCAGATGGCATGATAAAACATACTAGTCATGGATTTAAAAAATAACATAAAAATTTAAATTAGGGCACTCCCAACGAAACCCCATCACCAAGAAGTTGAAAATGAGGAGAGGGTTCCAAACATCCCATCCACTAACACCATTAACCATCATTATCAAAAACTAAGAAATTCCACTCCGAGGAAAGAAGTTTCTTGATATGTTCAGGGAAGCAAGAGAAACTTTGCTAGCACCTTAAGGAGTCTACTTCCATCCCCAAGTTGTCCATAGTGTCATCAATCCTATTGCCTTCTCTATAGGTGTGTTTAAGATCAAATTTGTCAAGACCCAAAAGGAGTTTTTGGAGGTCGTTAATGATATCTTCCTAGGCCCAACCAGGGTGAGCAAAGCCTTTAACCACATCAATGATCAGTTTTGATTCCCCTTAAATGAGAAGGTTTCTAATTCTAATATAGGAAAATCCTTACACCCCAAAAAATAGACATACCCTCAACCCAATTATTAGTGTTAACACCAAGAATTGCAGTATAACCTACCACAACTGCCCCCGAGGGGCATCTCATGCTTTGGTTACCACGAGCCACACCATCAAAATTAAGTTTACACCAACCAACTTGGGGTGGTAACCATTTAGTATTCAACATAAAAATCTTCTTAGTGATGTCAACAGTGTAAATTTTTTGAGGTAAGACCCATTGTGAAGCTATGTTAGATTCAAGGGAAAGGGGGGAAATCCAAGCACAACTAATGGTAAACTAGGATATTTTCTAGAAGGAGCTTAGAGAAAGTCTAAAAGACCTCTTCTAGGATTTGTCGATATCCTTGAAAATCTGATTGTTTCTTTCCATCCAAACAGTCCAGAAAATATGCGGATGGATTTGCTTCCATAATTATTTCAAAAGAGGATGGTGGAAGGGTTTAATCCATTTATCTATAAGGGTAAGAAGCACTTTATTCATGGGCCAAATGATCTAAAACTTTTGTAGCACATACCCCCAAATTTTGTGAGAAAAAGAGCAACGAAGGAGAATGTGGGAGACCGTTTCCACATCCATTTTGCATAGGGCACATATATTTCGTAACTGGAAGCCACACTTGATGAGGTTGTACTATGTTAATATTCTATTGGGCATGGTCATCCACCAAAAAAATTTAGGAAGAAGATGTTTGTTCTAGAATTTCCTCCAGATTTAACATTATAGTTTTCACCCTTTAACAAAAAATTATAAGTTGATTTGAAAAAAAAATTCCCTTAAGACACCTAGCCCAAAAGAAATGATCCACTCTAGAGAATATAGGGAACTTGATCCTTCAGATATCTTGTTAAAGTAGTGAATCTCTTTGGAGAGGATTATTTTTGCCTTGGAAACACATTTGAATATGTTTTCAAGATTTTTCATTTAACAAGTAGTCAGAGACCACATGGCCAAAGAAACCTTTATCTAGAATTTGTAGGTCCTTAAAAGAAGGGTGGGCACTAAGGGTTTGGTCAATTAACCAACTATCATCCCAAAAGTGAATGAGATGGCGATTTCTAAACTTCCATTTGAGGCCCAAAGGGATCAAATAATGGGTTTTGAAGATATTGTTCCAAATCCGAGAGCCCCTTGGGAAGTTTCGTTCAGAGAGTACACTATGAAACCTTGCATGGTTGAGGTACTTAGTAGTTATAATATTGCACCAATGTTTTTATTTAGTGTCAGGTCCCAACTAATCTTAAACATCAGTGCTTTATTTAGGTGGGGGATTTTCCTAATACCCAGTCCTCCCTACTTTTATGGGAGGAAAAATTTATCCCAAATAACTAAGGCTAGTATTTTCCTTTCCTCTATGCCTAACCATAAGAATTCCCTCTGAGTTTTTTGGAACTTCTCAGCAATGTGGGTAGGGATTTTGAAAAGAGAGAGGAAGTAAACTTGGATTCCCTACAGAGAGGTAGCAAGGAGTTGTTACTTACTAGTGTCGCTCAACAATTTGCCTTTCCAGCCAACCATTTTTTTTGTATGCATTACATAATTGAGTTTCAAAAGGAGGGGGAAAATCTTTAATAGTGAGGGGGAGAACCAAATAAATTTGAGGGAGATTAGAACTTTGATAGCCTAAGATGTCCGGAATTTTCCTCTTTAAACTAGTATTAGTGTTGAATAAGTAGAGCTTAATTTTATCATAGTTGATACATTGGCTAGAGGCCTCATCATAGTTAGAAAGACACTTATTCCAATACATAGCCTCAACCACTTAATCAATGCCAAAAATGATGGTATCATCCACAAACTATTACATAGTTGAAAGATGGAAAGTTGAGGTAGATTTGACACATTTGAGAATACCATTCTCAATAAGCTTTAGAATGTTCCTTCCCAAAACCTCTACCACCAATATAGATAGGTAAGGAGAAAGGGGGTCCCCTTGTCAAATACCCCTCTCACCCAAAAATAAACCTCTTGGAATTCCATTCACAAGGACCGAGTACTTGAAAATGGTTACACACTCTCTTATAAGGCTGATTGAGTGCTTATGGAATACTACTTTCTTTAAGACTTTACAAATGAAGTCCCAATCAACCCTATCATACAATTTTGATATGTCAAGTTTGAGAGTCATGCCAAGGAGAAGAATCCTTTCTATCAAATGAAAAATATCATGTGTTGAAATAGCCACATTAAGAATTTGGCACCCAGGGAAAAACACTTTTTTTATTAACATTGATCAATTTTTCCAACAAGGGTTTAATCTTGTTTACGAAAAATTTGGAGAAGATCATATAGACCGTATCACATAAGCTTATAGGTCTAAAATTAGCTAAAATGGTGGGATCTTGAACTTTTGGGATAAGATCAATGAAGGTGTGGTTGATTTTTCTTAGGATTTTACCAATACAAAAGAAGTGTTTGGCCACCTAGGTATTGTTAAGGCCAACTATGTCCCAAAAGTCTTAGAAGAAGGATGAAGGGAACCCATCCAGACCTGGGGCCTTATAAGCACCCATGAAGAAAGTAGCAAGTCTAACTTTTTCATTAGAGATTTGAGCCATGAGGCGGGCAATGTCTTCAAGAGAAAATGTGGTTGGTAGGTAGTTTAACAACTATTCTTTGATAGCAAGGTCACCAGTAAGGGACTGATCAAAGTAAGCTCGATGGAAGTAGTTAGAGGCCATTTTCCGAATTTGGATATCATCCATGACTTTTACTACTTACTCACCCTTGAGGGATGAAATGGTATTCCTTTTGCAGGCTATTATAGTAGACTTGTGGAAGAAGTCCAAGTTCCTCTCCTTCCTTCAGCCACTAGATAGTTGATTTTTTTTTCCAAAAAAATTCTTCTCTTTTTACAATTTATTTCTAGTTCATCCTTAAGGATTCTCTAGCAAGGTGAGTATCCTCGAAAAGGTCCCCATTGGAAATTTTAATTTGGATATCAATAATTTTTGTATTCAACTCTTTCTATTATCAAAACATTTCCAAAATTAATCTTGTTCCATTCCTTCACCATATCTTTTATCAAGTTCAATTTTTGGGAAACTTTGTGCATTGTCGTACCTTGGAAGGGGGTGTTCCATCAATTGAGGATGTGATCTCTAAAATCAGGATGGTTAGTCCACATAATTTCATAATGAAAGGGAAAAGGTCCCCTATAGGATTTTTCAACCTAGGAAAAAAGAAAAGGGTTATGATCTAGGGCAGTCCTAGGTAGAACCACTAGGTTAGAGTTACAACCAATGTCCTAGTCAGAGGAGACCATAAAATGGTCAAGTTTGACCCATATAAGATTATTACCTTTCCTATGATTGGTCCAAGTAAAAGGTCACCCCCGCAATTCAATATCCATTTGGCATTTTACGTTGATGAATTTTGCTAGATTAACCATGTTGTCAGTGTAGTTAGTAATTCCTACTAGTTTCTCAGAAGGAAAAGGGGGGTATTAAATTCACCTACTATCAAACAATAATAATTTCTATTATCCATCATTTGTTGGGAGATTTCCTCCCAAATTTCTTTACGAGCATTACAAAATTTGGGGGCATAAATATTGATAAGGACCCAAGAGAAAAGAAGGTTGGAAAATTTAACAACTAGATTGTTGACATAGATCAATAGTAGAGACCCAGAAGTCACTGTCAGGTTCCCACATAGTCACCACACTACTAGAGGCTCCTTGAGCATCACTTATAAAATAGTTGGCCCCAGGCTAGATAAAGTTTTCCATAGGCTGGAAGGTAGCTTGATTCATTTAATTTCTTACATCAAAATGATATCTATCTTATTCTTAAGGATTCAGGTCTTGAGAGAGTGTTATTTTTCGGACTATTTAAGCCTCTCATATTACAAGAGAGGAACTTAGTTTATGGTTTTTGGTATGGGTTGACTCCAAGGTATTTTTCCTTCCATAATAAATCTCTCTTGTTACTCCTTTTGTATCCTTTGATGTTGTGAGGGCCTCCCCACTTTTGAATCCATTCCCACATCAAATTTTTTATTCTTAGTTTCCTTTTTGGTTTTGACCAACCATCATCAATCTATGAGGTATTAGGGCTAGCTCCTAGTGAGAGCACAATTCCATTAGGTAACTTAACCACAACAAATGAGGAGTACGAAATAGGAAGGTTAGCAAGAGGAACCTTAGGAGGGGGTGGAGGGTTGGGATTGGGTATTCCATCATTTAGAAGGACACTTTGGGAGACAGGTGCTTGGCCAACAATAGCATGAGTGGGGTTGGGGATCTCTCCTCCCTCAATAATCAGAGGTACTAAGGGTTGAACATATACATTAGGAGGGGATCTAACTGAACTTTAACCTTAAGATCATTATGAAGGGATTTCTTAGCAAGGGATTTAATAATATTAAGGAGATCCTCAGTAAAGGGGTAGTTAGTACCTTCATCCAAAATTAGAGCAACAGGGTCTTTAAGTTTAGAGATCTATTTTTAAGGGGCTTTGTAGTCAGTGAAAAGATGAGCTGATATCAAATAGTTTTGACAAAAAATAGTAGCATTCTCATATAAAATGGGTTGGGACCATTTTCATAACTTCAATTAGAGGGTAATAAGGTTAGGAAGAGTTTTATTATTGTCAACATTAACACAAAAGTGTGCTAAAACTAACCTGGACTTGACCTTTGTAATATTTTCAACAATGATATAATGGCCAAAAGAGTTGCCAATCCATTTGAAAATTTATTCATCTCATAAATCAAGTGGGAGACCTAGTAGGTGGATCCAGACTAGAGCTATTTTATTTAGATCTATAACTGGGTCAAAGCTCAACTTCCAAAAATATAGGGACAATCTATGTTTACCATAGAACTAAGGTCCCTAAGTAAGGACTGTAATGAGATCTTCATTAGAAGTGAGTTTGAAAAGTAATAGGCCATTAGACATAGCACTTGTGGAAACACTTCCCTTAAGCTTCCAATATGTGAATGTCCATCAACAAACAATGTCAATGTTGGGGCGAAAAGAAAATAATTTTCCCATCAGAGAGTTATTCATTGAAGAAAGGATTCTATACACAACCAATTCAGGGAGCTTGATAAAGGTTCCCTCATTCGACTCCAAATATTTAGGGGAAATATAATCACTAGTATCTGATGACTCACCAAGGATGACACCTTTTTGGCTATCGATTTTTGAGAAACAGGGAGAGGAAGTGAACCCACCTACAATGTCAGTGGATGTTGTAGATCCATTGAAAAGACTACCTCCTCCCTAGTTATTAGGGAACAATAGGGACAAAAACTATATTAGTATCCTCAAAAGTAGAGAAATTCCATAAAGGAAAATATTGGGAGCCCCTAGAAAAAGGAGGATTAGGAGGTGCATAAATCGGGGGATAGGGTCCCCCAACAAGTAGGCACCATGGAAATTCAAAATTGCAAGAGCGGAAGAGTTGTAGAGCATATTATTGCTATGGGTTATCACTATAGATTTTAGTTTCAAGTTCTATGATTAACAGTAGTGAGTGATTTATAAGGTGATAACAATAAACCATTTATGAAACTAATTAATAGTCTAATGTAGAATATTAAAGAATTGATTACCAAATTTTAATAATAGAGATGCAAAATACCTCAAGTGGGCCCTTTCTTGGGGTAGTTTCACTCTCTTAAATTTTTGAATAAAAAATTAATCAATTCATCATTCACAATTAACTCAATGCTATCTAACAAAATACTTGTTTCTATTAGCATTCAAAAGAGAAAGATACAAATTCTTGAAAAATCATTGTTACATTCTATCTAGTATCTATAATCTTGCAATATATAGACTAATTCTAACTATTGTAAATAACTTTAAATCATAATTACAAATTTTGACTCATTCCTATGAAATAGGAAGATAATTATTCTATTATGAAGAAATGGAATGAAAACTTACAAGTAAATTCCTAATGTGATTCTTCTAGCTAGGATGAATAAAGTGATCTTGTAGGCATGAATAAACAAGTGGAAAAGTCATGAAATAAAAGGGTATTTCCATTATCAAAGGGTCCTCATTCTTTATGGCATAAATTTTCACTAGTCTATTTTTTTAATTTTAATGCATTGGTTCCTTTGGATGAAACTTAATCAATAAAAAAGTCCATTAACAATCCTTTGGCTACAAGTACCAATTCTTGTGGTTATAGGCCATTGAAAGTCCATTAGCTATGGGTTTGCGCTTCCTTCTTGCTACATGAAAGATTAATTTATTAGAAGAAATAATTATATATTACAACTAATAAAACTCATCATAACATAACCTCACAATTTAACAATAATCATATACATATGTAAATATTTATCAAATTATCAGTAATTAAGTTTAGTGCTTTATGAATTAAACATAGAGTTTTAGAAATGTTTGGAAATGTTTGGAGATATCATCAACACATAAATAAAATTAATTAAGGGTGAAAATTATAAGGCACACTACTTGTAGATATGTAAAATTGGTTTAACACCTATCACACACCCCGAACAACATCAAACAACATCGAACAACATTGAACAACATCGAACAACATCAAACAACATTAAACATCATCCTAGAACATCCCGTAACATCTCATAATGACTTGGAATTGTCTCAAAACATCTCGTAACATCTTGAAATGACTCAAAGTTGTCCTGGAATATCCCGTAACATCATAGAATGACTCGTAATTGTCCTGAAACATCCTGTAACATCTCAAAATGACTTGGAATTGTCCTATAACATCCCGTAACATCTCAAAATGATTCAAAATAATCTTGAAACATCTCAGAATGACTCAAAATTGTCTCAAAATATCTCGTAATATCTTGAAACCATCCCAGAATGACTCACAACATCTCAGAAATCATCCTGTAATGTCTTGAAACATCTTAGAATAATCCCAAAATAACTTAGAATCATCTCATAATGTCTCAAATCATCTCAGAATCATCTCGCAACATCCCCACATCACACCACATCGAAACGACATCCAAAACCCTAATCCTCTATTAATTGAATAGTACAACATTATTTAATTAATTCACTTTTTCATCATTTCTGACAAATTAAATAAATTCTTATTTATTTAATAAAGTCCTGAAAAACCCTGATTCTACTCTTGATTCAATAAAAAACATTATTTGATTAATTCATGTTTCATCATTTCGACCAGTTAAATTAATCACATTTATTTAATGAAGTCCTAATCTCACTTTATTTCATCTGGATTGATTAAATAATGCCAATTATTTAATTGCATCACTAAATCACCTTATTCCCCTAAGTTGATTAAATTACTAAATCATAATAATTTAATTACGACACTTTCCCTCCAAAATTTGAATAATTAAATCAAACTATTCAAATCAACTATCAAAAATCAAATCAAACTAATGCAACTTTGTTTGCTAATGTCAAACTTGATTTGCATGTTCAACTCCAAAAAGGAATTAATTAATTAAATCAATTAATTCATATTCCTCACCCACTTTGTGATTGAGAAAATTATGATTGCTAACTAATCAATCTAAATTGCTAACTAATAAATCTAAGTTGTTAACTAATCAATTAAATTCCTAACTAATCAATCAAATTCCTAACTAAGCCATCAATTTCCTAACTAAGCCATCTAAATCCTAACTGATCAATCTAAATCCTGACTGGTCATTATAAATCCCTGACAGGCCAATCTATTTATCAATCACCCAAATTGTGCAATCAACTTTGCATAATCTTCTCATGTCTAAATCCTTTCATCACACTCCAACCATTGATTTGGATATTCTTCAACATGTTCTTGATCGTCCATTTCAAATCTCATTTTCTATATAAAAAACCCCTTTCCTCACAAATAAGGATTGAAGAATCAACATGATTTGCACAACGAAGTACTACTGACATTCACAACCACCATTGTTAGTGCTTCATACCTCATTTCTCCGATCAACCAACCAAAACAGTCACTCATTAATATTTTTCACACAAACTTTGGAGGCTTCATGGTGATAATAACAACCCAACATCAGGCGAATACACTCCACTATGGGATGGTAAGATTGTGTTATTCTTGTACATTCAATACTGTAATCATATATTCTTTAATGCATGTTAAAATAGCTTAATTTCATTTTGTATGTGTAGGTTTAGATCTTAGATTAATATGTTTAATATTAGTTTAGATTCTTAAATTAGCATGTTTGATCCTACTTTCGATCTAATGTTCTCCCCCTCACACATTTTGGCATGCCCGATGGGATCCTTGTCCCCTCTAACATTTGTTTGAGCTATTTCTAAAGTTGCAGGTCCCAGAAACAGACTTGATAGAGTTTTCACGTGCTGCCCAGAAAACTTGCACACCTGATTGTCAAGAAAATCACATAGTTGCAACAAGAACTGCGCAGTTGACATGGGAATGGCACTTTTTCTTCAAAACCAATGCTTTTGCTTCAAGACCTGCACATCTACTTTTGATAGTGTTAGTAGTTGCTTACAGATTTGAGCAACTATTTCAAGACCAACACTTTTGCATTTTTTCTCTGAGCATTTTCTCTAAGAACTGAGCAGTTGCTCTGATAGACAAGTGCACAGATCTTGCACTATTGTAAGGAAATTTTCTACTAACATTTGCTTGTTTTGGATGTGTAAACATGTATTAACATATTTGATGTGGGATTCAAGTGACATTAACATGTTTGTTGTAGGGAAGATGATTTGTCCAAGATTTTTAGATCTACAATCAAATTTTTATTAACTTAGGAACTTGATTTTGGTGCTTTAAAAAGAACAACTCAAACTCACATCTGTTTTTGGTGTTGTTAAAAATTAAACCAAATTCATGATTTCTTAATTTAGGAACTCTGATTTTGGTGCTCTAAAAAGAACAAACACAAAATCACATTTGACTTTAGTGTTATTAAAACTGAACCAATTTCATGTTTTCTTAACTTAGGAACTCTCATTTTGGTGCTCGTAAAAAGAACAAAAAACACTTCAATTTTGGGATCTAAGAATGAACACATTTCATGTTTTCATAATTAGGAACTTTAATTTTGGTGCATAAAAAGAGTGCAAACGATTTCCATTTTGTTGACGCAAGCTCAATTTACATTTGTTGACTAATTAAAGACTAGGACTATTTTCTTAGAAACACTCAAGTTTGGAGGTTAAAATGAAAAAGTTATTTCTTTTGTATTGAACCATTGCTATTTTTGACTGATATCTTGAATACTTCCTATTGGTGCAAATAAAAAGAACAATTTACTTATGTTATTTACATATTTTTTGGGATAACACTGCTTGAGGTGTTTAAAAAAAATCAATTTACTATTGATTATTCATAGTGCATCTAGTGATTGGAAAGATGAAGTGTTTTATCTTCTCCCCTTGCACCTTTTGGCAATCTTGGGTGAGCGAAAGAACATTTTTGAGTTTTATACTTTATTTTCAAGTTTACGTTCAAGAGGGGGCTTGCTTTGAGATACATCCTGCACTGGAGAACTCATTACAAGGTCTTGAAGAATGTTTATTGGTGGGTTATATCAAAGGTTGTGAAATCATAAGAAAGTAGCTTCAAGCCATGTTGACAATAGAATGCACCTAATCCCACACCTTAAGTGGAACTAGAATGGTTAAAGAGCCTTAAGTGGCCAGCAAGTGAGTGTCAGATTTTTGCATTCACAATTATCACTAAGAACCAAATTGGTTAGAAGCCACCCTATTATCCTAAAACATTCTCTGAAAGTGGTGCATCAAAATTTACTTCCAAGAAGTTACTTGCCATGTTTGACTACAAACCCACACCATAAGTTGCATGTAAAATCATCTTTTGGAGCATGAGGCAAGCCTACCTAAGAGAATGGTTTCTATCCCCTAGGGTTGTAATTTCTGGTTTATGTTAAACTTTCCCATTACATTCAAAAAAATTTGACATCAAATTATGTGATTGATTTAAAGAAAATGAACACATTCAAAACAAACAATGAATGAGATGTTTGAACCACAAACCCTTTGATTTAGTGAAAACTTGTGAAAGAAGCCTTATGTTTGCACCCCTTGAAAGGATCTTTCCTTAACGGTTTCTGAACATTTTGAATTTGATTTCAAGTTACATTAATCAAGGTAAACATTTGGGAACTATGGCTTAGGTGTTGTGATTTCACAACCTAAGTTATAGATATGAAGGTCACATAATTCCATGCTTGCTGAGTCAGTCCAAGTGTTGTTTTATCACTTGCCATACTTCAAACACAGAGAAAAAGTTGAGAGAATTTTTTTTATAAGATCATTGTTCGAACCAAAACAATTGGAAAGCCAGAAGGTCAGATAGTCCCACATTCATTATTTCCATCCTGCCTATTTGAAATTGAAATCAAACAAACCATTGGGGTAATTCCTCCACTCAGATGTCTATGATATCAACAGTTTCTTGGGACTTGTAGATAGTAGAAGTAATCTTTCCCACAAGATGTCCTCTAGACAAGGAAGTGGAATATGGACCCTAGTTCTTCAACATTTTGATTTCCAAAAGGTAGTATGATTTCAAGACATCACTCAAACCCTAGGGTCTTGAGCTTCACATCAACCATCCCATAACACCATCAAAATTTATGACCATCTGGCAACCAACTTCCCCAGTTCAACAACCAAATCTTGTAGCACCGATCCTTCAACCTAGTCTCACATATATCAAAGGTGAACAAACTAACATCATAAGTATCTTGAGAACCTTCATTTTTTAGAAGAACAAAATACCCTGCTAGTTTCTCATCACATCAATTGTCCTAGATGAAGAGGAAGAGAAATTTGACATAGTAGCAAAAAGACCTGTATTACCACCACCCATGTGGCAATAAATATCCCCTTCATGATCTCATGCAAGGTCAAGATCCCTAAGGTAAAGTCCACAGGTCATCATTTCAGACTTAGGCATCTTAGTCCAAAAGCTCTCAAGAAACACCTTTGGGCACTTCACGAAACCAAAACCAGGTTGGTATACAAATTTTATAAACGTGCTTCAAGGAACAATCTGAAACTGTATTCCTTCTACTACTATCAAAATCTTGGCTTGTTCAAATAGTTCCAATATCGCACATAATTTGTAGGACAACAACGAGTCTTTAGGATTTGAGTCACCTAGAGAGTACACCACTCTCCCATAGGGGAACCAAGTTGTTTATGACAACCACAATATCACAACATAGGAAGAAGATGGAAGCAAGCAAGAACAACATCAACATCTCACCAAAAAACACCATAAATGATGGAATTGGCCCACGATGATATAAACCAAGACCTTACAATAGGGTATTGAGTATCAAAAAATCTCCAAAACATGTCAATCTATTAACCAAATCACTCTTATCTAGGGTCACAACAACATCAAGGGTTTCAAAACCCCCATCAAGGAATAAGTCTAGAACATCAAATTGTCCTAAATAAAATTGAGAGAGATATTGAGGAAATTAAATGAAATGGAAATCCGATGTATCTCCAATTCCATGTGCAAAGTCAGAACGTTACATATCCACAACCAATGAACATCATTCCACAAACAACTCAATATACACATCAACAACACTTCCAATATCCATAGTATCAAGAAGTTCCACAACACCAAGGTGTACCTCAAGTGCAATATCAAGATTTGCCTCAATTGTAGTATCAAGAAGTTTTGAAACACCAAGGTGTACCTCAACTGCAATATCAAAATGTACCTCAATCACAATATCAAGAAGTTTTGAAACACCAAGGTGTACCTCAAGTGTAATATCAAAATTTACCTCAAACACAGTATCAAGGAGTTCCACAAAATCAAGAGCAAAATAATCAAGAAAAGCCACAGAGGAAAGATTACCAACCAATAAGGAAATTCACCCCTTTGGGAGAGACTTTAGAGGTAATCATGCACGAACTAGTACAATAGGAACTTGTCAAAATAAATGATATTCTAACTTATGGTGAACCAAGATTTAAAATCCCTTGGTATAACTAGTACAAATGATGTGGGTTCCACAAAATCAAGGGTCATAGAACGAACAAATGCACAACACTCAAAAACCTCATCCAAGACCTTATTGATCAGGGAGAAATAGCTATTAAAAATAATGTTCAAGGGCCATCTACCAATGCCAATAATGATAATGTCTCAACCTCAAAATTTGAAAACAACAATCAAGAGTTATCTATCACTAATCACATTGACAATGTCTCTACATCATCCAGTGAGGAAGAGGACATACATCAAGAATTTAATCCCAAGCATGATCAAAATCAATCACCAAAGTCTAGAAATGACCCAATCCAAGATATATTGACATCATCCAACCTCATGGCAGCACATATTGATGATCAAGAGACTCTTAATCCAACACTTATACCCAATGCAGAATATCTAAGCCAAGAGTCATTACCCATATGTCCACATTTTGAGGAAAGCCAAGGATCCTTTACAAGTAATCCCTTCTTTTAAATTGATCCATGTCAAGAATTTGATCTAGAGAATGTCAAATATGTTACCACACAAAATAAAGGATGAGAATCCCTATCATCAAAATACTGTAATGACTTGGTAGATATCTTCCAAGACATCCCATGTTTTCCCAAAAAATAACACACCCATATACCAAGCACACATACATCTACCCATGAGATGCTTACTCCCAATGAACATGTAGATGATCTTCATCCAATAAAAGAGTCTCCTACTCTTAACATCTGTACAGAAGATCAAGACATTGCAGAAGCTAGAGACATATCAAAAAGGGATCATGAAGAAGACTTATACATAAGTTGTGAATCAGAAACATCCTGTGGAGACATAAAAAATGGATCATAAAGAAGACTTATATATAAGTTGTGAATCAAAAAAATCCTATGAAGACATATAAAAAATGAATCATGAGGAAGACTTTTGTGTGGATAGTAAATCAGAAACACCTCTAGAAGAAGCATTAAAATATGATATTTTACAAGATCAGGCCGAAGATATCAATCAGGAAGGTATCCCACATCTCAAGGAGCCTATCAGTGAGGAAGCTACCACATTTAAAGATCCACAATAGAGAAAATAAAGGTTAGCACCTTGTTTCGAAGGTGAGACATCCCATTGCAAATAAAATCTCTCAATGGATTCAATATCAAGACAGAGGATTAGGCCCACATGAACAAGGTACCCTAGAATCAATGCAAATTATTGGCAATCCTAGGCACCAAAGTCTTAGTTATTCAAAGAAATCTAAGAATATTAGTGTTACCTCCATAATACTGGGGGAAACTTTATCTAATGCAAGCATCAACATAGAGAGCACAAAGAATCCTTATGATGAAATTGATACCAATGCTACAACTAGCCATGTCATGAATCATCATCCGCATATATTCCCATCCTCTAATTGGGACCAACAACAAGAGAAAAAGCTATATCCAAGAACAAAACAAGTCCTTGAAGAAAAAGAATCAACAAAAAAAAATTGAGAAGAAAAACTCAAATGGATACAAAAGAAAAAGAAAGAAAATCATCCCTATCAAATTCCATTAGTCAAAGAAACTATGGGGAAAAATAAAAAAGGGAAGTTCATCCATCAAAGATGTCCAAGAATATAAAATAAAGCTTCAAGAGCGACCTACAAGGTATATGAAGATGTTGGTCCCAATCGAATCTCCATATCGACCCATCATTTCTCATCATCCCAAGTTTGGAGAGTCAAAGATTCCAAACTATCAACCAATCCATCTAAATATCATATCCCTCAACACATTTTCCCATCCATGATATCCAAATCTCACATTGACCATGTGTTGGAAGCATCTCTTTATCATAAGGAATCTAAGGGCACTCTATTGCAATGTGTGCATCAAGGTAAGGTTAACTCCGGTATAAACAAGGAAGATAAGAATTTCCAGGGTTACATTCAAGCGCCTATATCCTAGAAAAACAACTCCTGCAAGTAGGATATTGTTGACATGTCATGACAACAATAACAACCATGTCAACACCAAAAAAGTCTACATAATCACCACTAGGTGGTTCAACATGAGAAAAAAAAGTGTCACCATGATGAAAACCTGGTAAACAAGCATCTTGTGTGACATCAGAAAACAAGAAAATCAAGAAAAAAAGTCAAGAAAAAAATCGTCCTCCAGTGAAAACCACTATGGTGACGCTTTGGACAAGTACCATGGTGAAAACCTAGAAGACAAGTGCCACATATAGAATTGAGCATCTACGTGCACCATTTTAGGAGGAGGCATCTCAACTTATCCATAACGAACCCAAACCGATCTTGACAAATATGTGATATACATTTTACACTTGCTTATGGAAAACTTCTTGACATGGGTCACTATCATTGATCCTATCCTATCCAGCATTATCTGAGCCATGAGGCATTGTCCAAAAGGGTATACTCTATCTAAACATGTTATCCTATCACAAGATAATCCATCACCCACATTGCTAGACACTGGGGGAAAATGCTTGCATCTTGCTTTAGAATAAATCTTGATCTATGTCTTCTAGCTCACGTTGTGATCTAGGAATTTATTCCACCAACAAGGTATACTACCAATGCACTACTAGGGAAACCTTTGAAACAATTCATCCCATCAACAAGGTATACCACCAATGCACTATTAGGGTAACCTTTGAAACATTTTGTCCCAACAACAAGGTGTACCACCAACGCACTACCAAGGTAACCTTCAAAGATGTCGACAACATGGATTTTTCATTCGCTCAAAAATTATGATATCAACAGTTGCTTGAACCCCACAACTAGTTCAAGTAAGATTTTCCACAAAATATCCTCTAGAAAAACAAGGTGATGTATCGATCTAAGTTTCCAACATCTTAAACCCTAGGCAAAATGGTAAAAATCCAAAAAAAATCAAAACTATCAAAAATAAAAAATATCTGAAAAACATCAAATACAAAACAACATCGTTGGATTATTCCTTCACTCAAACAGTCTAAGATATCAACATTTTCCTTAACCCCACAACTAGTTCAAGTAGATTTTGGAGTAACATATCCTCTAGACATAGAAGTGGAGTATCAATCCAAGAATTGTTTATCCCAAAAACAAGTTTATGCTTTGAGTCAAATGGTCAAACTACGTGGTCTCTATGTGTAAAACGTAGGCAAGGATTTTTAGCCCCCAAGACCCTAGGTCAATCTCCTTAGGTTTTCAACACGCTTTATTTCAACTTAGTCAAAAAATACTAAAAATCCCAAAAAACATATACAACATACAAAATCCAAAAACATTCACAAAATAGAAAAGGAAAAACCAAGCAAACTATGAGACTCTACATGTACAACGTAGGCAAGGCTTATCTTGATGAGCCCCTGAGGCCCTAGGTTAGTCCCCTGAAAACAACAAAAACAACATCATAAAACTTAGAAAATCAAAAAGACCCATCTCGTCATCAAAATCCGTGATAAACATTTCATCCATAATAAATGAGTCATCACAATCATCATTTGAGAAAACAAACAAACAAACAAACAAAATATCAAAAGCTAGAACTTTCAAGCAAAACAATCACATAAGATCTAACTATGAACAGACAGAAACAATGCCAAAGTATCACTACCTATCTTTTTGATAAAGTCCCAACAACATCCCGAGATATGCCTTAACGAATCCATTCCTACAATAGACATGATCAATAACGGATAATAGCCCCACCCCAAATAGATATGGCAAGTGATACTACAATTTTTTTTAATCTTATTGCGGTCTTAATTTTTGTGATTTATTTTATTGACTCATTCCTAGGATCTCTCAAGGATGTCCATAAGGATTTAGAGAAGAAGGAATGGGGGAAATTGAGCGTCATTTTGATTTGCTGTTTGTAAGATATTTTTGTAATATTACCATGACGAATACTTGATTTATTGAGTATGAAAATTGTATTAAAATAGATCGTGTAATAGTTACATGTTAGGTGTTTTATACCTCTTTGTGTGACTGGTCCAAAAAAAAATCATGCAACCCCTCTATACTTAAACAAATTTTATGTATGTCTGGTATGAACAAAGATATTATTTGTTTGTAGAGTCAAAGTCCATGCAATGGATAGAAAGTCACCTTGGTAATTCATACCCTGGTGCATCATATCTATTTGCTACATCAAACAAGGTTTTTCAATAAACCAATAAGAACATTATGTATCATGTATGGGGCATTCATTTATCAACATAAATCACATCATAAAAAACAAAGTATGATTCATTTATCCACATCAAATCCATACATTATATTGACACAAAAACAAATATAAACATACTTCATCATATATCACCATCACATAAGCATAAAATGAGGCTGAATCAAAGAAGGTATATCTCATATATATCATCACCAAAAAGGGAATATTTCATAAGTACATCATCCACAATGACACAAGTTTGATAGGATAAAAAAAATCATAAGATATATATGAGGTTTAATGAATATATATAACGCATGTCTACATAAATGCCTCTGCACCATGAAACGACATTAAGATCAAGTACCAAAAAAGTAGAGATCTTGACAGGAAGGACGAAATACTACTGACCACCAAAAAGATCTAGCTTTCTCATAGACTAATCACCTACACCTACACCTGCATCACCATCGCCATCGCTCGCAACACTCGGCTCCCCAAACCATGGATGTTGAGAGGCCCTAGGCATAGTAGCATCATATAAGGTCTGATAATAGGTGGACGTCTATAGAAACCGATCTCGCTCAACTCACATGCTATCACGCTCTACTTGGAGAGTATATCTCTCTATTGTCAATAACATTACTTGATCCTTTGTAGCATGTCGTCGGTCAATCTTGCTCTCTCACTCAAATCTCAAGGTGTCTATGAGAGCCTTTGTAGCCTGTTGCCGTGCAATCTCTGCATCCCTGGAAAAGGTC
This sequence comes from Sequoiadendron giganteum, assembly GCA_007115665.2. Classification (NCBI taxonomy): domain Eukaryota; kingdom Viridiplantae; phylum Streptophyta; class Pinopsida; order Cupressales; family Cupressaceae; genus Sequoiadendron; species Sequoiadendron giganteum. The sequence goes on along the minus strand of CM021103.1, from coordinate 334,489,345 downwards.
ATCTGAGTTAGTAGTATATCAACATCCCTAGCTAGTGGAGGAGGGCCCAAAACCTATCCCTGACCTTGCGCAAGAGGCACCTAGTCATCCTAAATACCTTGTGCCTCATTATGTTGAGATCGATCCAACTGCTCTGTGAGAACCTCAATGCACTGTCACTCCCTATGATGACCTGTAATACCTACTCTACCCACAATGGGATCAGTCCTAGGATCAGTAAACCTCAAATCCTTGCACCGTGCCCACCACTCATCATAATCGCGAGTAGTACCTAGATCTGCCACATCAACCAACCAACCCCAACCAACTAGGACAAGTGCTCTAAACTCGGTGACAACAATATCTATATTAGCCTAGAAAACCCCATACACGGACCTCCCGAGTAGTCCACCAAACCAAGCCTCATATGCATTAGGAACCCGCCCCTATCTCTCTTTGAACTAGAGACAGAATCAATTTGGTAGATAACACTCTATCACAAAAGATGAATGACCAATCAACCAATGGGTTTGTCGATAGTAAACAAGATGATCAAAATCCTCTGGCCAAACCTCACAGCTCATATAAGGTCTCCACACAAAACCAGACATCTCATCAAACACACGACGCCAATAAGGAAGGTCCCCAAGCAAGGTGTAATGCCTAAATTCCCCATAATGATAAGAGTATGGATCATTCAAAGAATGATCTTGTATCGCATCTAGATGAGTCACTACAATATGCTCCCATGAACAAACATGCAAAAGTGAAACACCTACAAACATAGACTTCCCCCTGATACAACACCTCATGCATATCTTGGTAAAGATGAGAAAGCAAACAAGCACCCCAGACATATCTCATCCAATGCTCTAGCATAATCTCGATATATGTACCCCAACCCATAGTAAAATATCGACCTCACCTATTAGGAACAACTAAACCTAATACCAGACCACAGGGGACAAGTACAATAGGATCTACGCTGTAAAAAAACCTAAATAGATCAACCTATGAATCGTGTACATCCAAGTGTGCAACACCTAACAAACATTGCATAGAAAGGGAACCTTGTCAAACATGATATGTAATGAGCTCACCATGAATAGGAAGATGAAGTATCCTCCAAACATCCTGAAGAGTAATAGTAGCCTCCCCTATAGGAAAATGAAAGGAGGACGTCTCAGAGTGCCACCTCTCCACAACTGTAGTCATCATCATTGTATGAGTCCTAATCAAAGGCATGTAACAAATATAACGTAATCCCACAACATCAAGGAAGTCTTAATCCAACAAATCGAAATGGTCAATTGGATCGAACAAGTGGCGAGGACGTCTCTCTCATCATAAGTGCTCTAAGACTCACCTGCAATTGTTATAAACTAGGATATTAGGGTTTCACTCTAAACATGTAAAGCAACACAAAATGACATGAGGATGATGAAAAATGGCATTTAGGATGAAAAACAGACACATTCTAGGGTTCTTGAGCAAATTATCAACAAATACTAGACAAGGGCGTTGTTTCCAGGAAAGTGCACAAGTTTAGGTCAAGTGCATAAAATAGGGGCACTATTTTTAGGCAACTGCACAGTTTTAGGTCAAGGGCACAAAAATAGGGGTGTCATTTTAGGTCAACTACATAGTTCTTGGTCAAGAGCGTAGTTTTCAGTCAAGTGCATAAAACAAAAATGTAATTTTTAGGCAATTGCATAGATTTAAGACAAGTGCACAATTTTGACAAGGCAAAGGCGTGAAGAATGAGGCAACTACGTAGGAATCACAAAAAACTATTCTATTGACTATAAGAACTTTGTACATGCATAACGAGAACAAAACATGACGAAAGTGAAAAGTGAGAAGGTACATATCAGGCCATCGATGCCTAAAGGCCATCCAAACTCCCAAACAAGCTCAAAACAATGTGGGTCAACCTCAAATCTTTACATTGTTCTTTAACAACTGACATAATATGAAATCCAAAGACAAGAATTAACAAAAGGATCAAAACACAAATGAGCCAATTTGAAGACAAATTGCCTATATAACACCTCAAGAAAATCCCAATTTCATCTAGAAAACTCTAATTTCACTTAGGGAACCTTCCTACTTTCAAATTAGAATCTCTGGGAAGCATCAAAATGAGAAACGAAGCACCTATTGATATAATATTTCATCTGAAAACATCGAACGACAATACAATAGTGTCAAGAGATTGACCTCAAAGCTTGAAATTTTTGGTCAACCTCTCGAGGGGGTAGTATAGAGTCCTACCATCATTCCATTGAATGCCAAGTCACAGCGGGGTATAGTTTTTTTGTAAAAAATTGATCTTAAAAACAAAATCTTTGAAACAAAGCAATCGGTACTTTGTATTAAAGAGGGGAAAAATGTAGACATGTAAAATTGACTTAATACCTATCACACACGCCGAACAAAATCAAACAACATTCAACAACATTCAACAACATCGAACAACATCGAATAACATCGAACAACATCAAACAACATTGAACAACCTCGAATAACATTGAATATCATCCTGAAACATCTCGTAACATCTCAAAATGACTTGGAATTGTCCCGGAACATCCTGTAACATTTTGGAATGACTCAAAATTGTCTCAAAACATCTTGTAACATATCGTAATGACTCAGAATCATCTTGAAACATCCTGTAACATCTTAGAATGACTCAGAATTGTCCCGGAACATCCCGTAACATCTTAAAATGACTCAAAATCATCTTGAAACATCCTGTAACATCTCAGAATGACTCAAAATTATCTTGAAACATCCCATAACATCTCGAAACCATCCCAGAATGACTTGGAACATCTCAGAATCATCCTGTAATATCTTGAAACATCTCAGAATCACCCTGTAATATCTCAAAATCATTTTGTAATGTCTCGAAACATCTCAAAATCATCCCAAAACAACTCAAAATCATTGTGTAATGTCTCAAATCATCTCAAAATCATCCCCACATCACACCACATCAAAACAAAATCCAAAACCCTAATCCTCTATTAATTGAATAATACAACATTATTTAATTAATTCACTTTTTCATCATTTTTGACAAATTAAATAAATTTCATTTATTTAATAAAGTCCTAAAAACCCTAATTTTGCTATTGATTAAATAGAACAAACATTATTTGATTAATTCACGTTTCATCATTTCGACCAATTAAATAAATCACATTTATTTAAGAAAGTCCTAATCTCACTTTATTTCGTCTTGATTGATTAAATAACACCAATTATTTAATTACGTCACTAAATCACCTTATTCCTATAAGTTGATTAAATTATTAAATCATAATAATTTAATTACAACACTTTCCCTCCAAAATTTGAATAATTAAATGAAACTATTCAAATCAATTATCAAAAATCAAATCAAACTAATGCAACTTTGTTTACAAAAGTCAAAGTAGATTTGCATGTTCAACTCCAAAAAGGAATTAATTAATTAAATCAATTAATTCATATTCCTCACCCACTTTCTGATTGAGCAAATTACGATTGCTAACTAGTCAATCTAAATTGCTAACTAAGCAATCTAATGTGTTAACTAATCAATCAAATTCCTAACTAATCAATCAAATTCCTAACTAAGCCATCAATTTCCTAACTAAGCCATCTAAATCCTGACTGATCAATCTGAATATCTGACTGGCCAATCTATTTCTCAATCAGCCAAATTGTGCAATCAACTTTGCACAATCTTGTCATGTCTAAATCCTCTCAGCACACTCCGACCATTGATATGGATATTCTTCAACACGATCTTGATCATCCATTTCAAATCTCATTTCTACATAACATACCCCTTTCCTCACAAATAAGGATAAGAGAATCAACATGATTTGCATAATGAAGTAATGTTGACATTCACAACCACCATTTCTACTGCTTCATACCTCATTTCTCTGATCAACCAACCAAAATAGTCACTCATCAAGGTTTTGTGCATGAACTTTGGAGGCTTCATGGTGATAAGAACAACCCAACATCAGGTGAATACACTCCACTATGAGATGGTAAGACCGTGTTATTCTTGTACATTCAATATTATAATCATAGATTCTTTAATGCATGTTAAAATAGCTTAGTTTCATTTTGTATGTGTAGGTTTAGATCTTAGATTAATATGTTTAATATTAGTTTAGATTCTTATATTAGCATGTTTGATCCCTCTTCTAGTGTAATGTGCTCCCCCTCACACACTACTACACATGAGATATTTCATGACATATGATAAAGACACTAATTGAGCATAATATTTTACCAAAATAGTAGAAAAGTGGAATACTTAAACATTGTCATATGAAAGCCTCAATACATTGACCATATGAGAAAATTGAGTTGCCTCTAATGGTAGTGGTGTTAGGAAAAGTTGTTTTTTCCACCTTTCATAATGTTATAATGTAATTTAATATTATTTATGGTGCACCTGGGGAATTCAGGGATGTATGCATCACATGGATGAAATGTTTGAGGCTACTTTATGTGTTGTATGTAATATTGGGAAATATTTCATATTAGGAAAACCTAGTACCAAAAATTAAATGCGGGGGGAAATGGTTTTTTAAGTTCATAACATTAGTCACATGGTTTTATGTAATACCACTTGGTGGTTTTTTGTAAGCCTGTGTCTATAAAAGAAAGAACATGGGTAGTTTTCTAAGGCTAGCTTGTTGGCTATTTTGGCTAAGGGGTTAAGATAACCTCTTTTTTTGTATTTATGAGGGTTTTAAGCATGGCATCAGATGTGTGGTTACATGATTGTTCACATGCAGTGCATGTAGAGAGATTTATTTTCAAAAGTGTTCATGGAGACTTTGAAGATGTATTGTAATAATTTCATAATTGAATAATAATATATGAGTGATGGATAATTTTGGAGGCTAGATTTTTCCCTCTTGAGGGTTTTTATAGGGTATATCTTGGGTCATATTTTGATGGTATTTTTTCTATTATTTTGCATGTGAATTTTCAATATTGGTTTGCATGATTGTCTATATTTGGGTTATGTGAAAATTGTCATAGATGGTTACAAATTTCCTTTCAAGTGGTTGGGTATTAGAGAAAAATATAAGGAAAGGATGAGAAATACCATTATATCCTGATCTAAGGAAGCATGAGAATCATCTCCTATGAGATTAAAAAAATCACACACTCATACATCCCAAAACATGTGGAAATGACATCCAAACTTAATGTTGTTTCTCATGGGGTAGGAAAATAGGGAGATCTATGGCCTCACCTAGGCAAAAATTTGACTATTCATTCTCGCTCAAGAGCACAATTATCAACAAAAAAGGAATAAATTATCAAGGTTACTAAATAAAATCAAATGAAGACAATAATAATTCAAGGTAGACCCTAGGTAAGAACTTTCATTTATATTATTTTTTTGAAAAGGTCAAGAATTTATCACTACCTAAGGATTACCATTGCTAATAATGCAAATTGTCCCTATTACTAATATAAATAGCTGCTATTTCTAGTGAAATTCATCCAATCTATTTTTGGATCATATAGCCTATCCTAAGAATTCCCATTTACACAACAAAATCACCCATGTACAAGAAAAGTGATTATGGATAATGAACATGCTTAGAAATACATTATGGGGTTCCCAAATTCTCTAAAATTGATTCTCAAGGTGACTAATGAATCCTCAATAAGAATAATAATAAGAATTGTTGGACTCAAGGGAACACTAAGAGGGGGGTGAATCAGTGTTCTGCAAATATGAACTTTATTAATCTAATATTTAAACCATTTCAACATTAAACCAAAGGAAATATGTAAACACACAAAGAAATCATTCATAACACCATAACACAAGGATTTTTATGTGGAAACCCTGTTAGGGGAAAAACCACGGTGGAGGTCAATCCACAATTTGGGTACTCAAATATAAGTTTTACAAAATGGGAATGCACTTGCATTCAAGCTCACTACCTAGAGCTCATTGCTCAATATAGGAAGGATCACTGCCTTAAAAAATATTCAGATTAAGACCATCTGAAGGTTTGAATTGAAGAATTAACATCTACTCATGATTGGTTACAGTTTCGATTCAATTCATAGATCAGATTTTGGACCTTCTGTCTAATTTTTCACTTCGCTCTGCTCTGCAATTCACATCACAAATCCATACATAAGTAAATTCACACCACTATCCTTCTAAATTTTCCACCACACACTAACATACTTTACATGCCTTACGCTATCTATATCCAAATGATACAACTGATCTCTTATATATATATCCACAACCAAATATTTGATCATCCATATGTCGACTTTAACAAAACATAAAATAATTTTCAATGGTCGGCTAAATCCACAACTAGTTCTTAATGCGCACCACCCATAGTCAGCCATATCATAATAAGGACTTAATTAAACATGTTTGAGCACAAAAAAATTTAATAAATTACTCCTTAAACATCTACAATGGCTATATCTACTAAGTCGGCCTTCTAGCACTGATAACCATAAAATCAATACACCGGATCTCCTAGATCGTACACCAGTGAATGCACACCGAGATAATTATTGGATAAGGTATTATGAACATCAAAATACCTTTCTCTGAGATCCACAATCAAAAATGATAATCCGATGAAGTATACAGATCGACATATTTAACTTTAATCGGATACCCTGTTCTTCACTCTTACTACTAGAAGTAGCTAGCTCTTTACTTTGTCTACCGGTATGGACCAATACTAAACTGTGGGCTGGATCAATGACTTAGGTTTCCATCAATCTAAACACTAAAATCCATATACCAACAAGCATAACCTAATAAAAAAATTTAATTCCAAAGGAAATGAACCAAAATCAAAATTCAAAAGCACAAGAGCATGACTAGCCTAATGCTAATCTAGATACCATAGAAATATACAAGGTGCACATGCCTTAGTTTAAGTGATATTATAGAATGGTTTGATCCATTTAATTATAAAAACATAAGACCAAAAAAATCATGAATGAATTCTTCAAAGGTATTTAATTCAATTTGACTAAAATATTCTATTTATAATCGATGCATTCTTCCTTTCAAAGTGACAAGGGAAATACATGGAACGTCCATAAAACCTTACCCATAAAAACTTACCCATGGGATATAAGATATTACATGCTACTATAAGTTCCAGCATAATCATGAAAATTCTTTGTTTCCAATAAATTTTCTTTCTTTCTACTTACTAAGGGCTCCCTTTATCCACAAATAAACTCTCAAATAGTTATTGGGATGACATAGTGGAAAGGATCCAAAATAAATTGGCTGGTAGGAAAGGGGGGCTCTTAAGTCAAGTAGGTAAATATCAAAATTTGAAGGAATCTTTACAAAATATTCTTATCTACTACTTGTCTCTCTTTAATATGCCTACTTTTATGGTTGATAAGATTGAGAAAATACAAAAGAAATTCCTTTGGACTGGCACAAAAGAAAAAGAAAGATAGCTCTTGTAAATTGGGAGAAATTTTTTAGACCAAAGAAGTAGGGACATCTTGGCATAAGGAAGCAAGAACTGTTTAAAAAATATTTAATGAACAAAATTGGGTGAAACCTCATTGAGGGTAAGAACGAATTGGGTCATTATCCTTAGGGATAAATATTTGGAGAATAGAAAATTTAATATTTTTTATCCTCTTCTAATTTACCTCAGGGCTTGGTGATTTGGAATAATATTCTAATAATCAGAATATTTTGGAGGTTTAGAGATGGTAATTCAACTTTTTGGAATGGACCTTGAAAGGAATGTCTTTGCTATCCACTATTCAAATCCTTTCTCAAATAAAATATTGTATCATTAGAGTTAATGGAAATAAAGTCCATGGTTACATAGATCTAAATGGGGAGCAACCTAAATAGAAAAATTTAGAAATCATATTGGAAATTGCATGTTTTTCTCTTGAGAAAGACAAGATGAGTGTATATGGTCCCCAAACCTTTCAAGAATTTTTTTTTGTTAGTTCTTCTTACTCCCTTATTGTTGTTGATAATAATTATTCCTTGTTTGATTCAAATTAGGTGTGGAATGGGAGAATGATTCCTAAATTGAACTACTTTTGGTGGAGGACTATTCATAATAAAATTCTTATTATTGATAATTTGATTAAGAGAGGATCTCAATTAATTAATAGGTGCAATTTATGCTTCAAGGATGAATAATTTATGGAACATCTATTCTTTCATTGTGATTTTTCTATTGAGGTTGAGATGGAGGTGATGTCTAACTTTAAGGTTTATTGGACATTTATTGAAAGTCTAAAAGAGTTTATTATCATTTGGAATAAAGATTCTCCCTTTTATCATCATGTGATAGTAGAGATGTAGAAACAAACTCCTCATGTTTTTAGCTTGGGGGTTGTGGAAATAAAGTAATAATAAGATATTCTAAGACTACTCAAAAAATAATAGAGAACTATTTGATAGTATTAAAAATAATTTGCAAGAAAATATCAATATGTAGAGATTTGGTTGTGCCAAAAGAATTCCCTCTTATACAGAGTTAATGGTTAAGAAAAATTGGGCCATAGAGTAACACCTAACTAATATAAATTGGGTAAAGATACTCCTAAAGAAAAGAATAAATCATAAACTCCTAGAAATAGGATGGGTTAAGCTTGATTTTTATGGATTTTCCAAGTGTAATCCAAGATTTATTGTAGATAGAGGAGTTATAAGGGATGGAAAAGGAAGATTGGTTGAAGGTTATGATAAAAATTTAGAAAGGATGCCAAATAATGAAGCTAAGGCATCTTCTATTTGGTGGGGAATAAAAATACTGCACAGTTGGGTTATAAAAATACTATAGTTGAAGATGACAAAAATTATCATTGATATTCTTACTAATAATCATATCATTTCATGAAAAATATGTAACATGATCGAAGAGTGGAGGGTTTTATTGGGTCATTTCAGTAAGCTTAAGGTTATTCATACTTAAAGGAAAGGTAGTCATACTATTGCTGTTGTTGAAAATTTGGGTCTCAATTATTTAGAATGGAAAAACTGGACCTTTGAGAATCTCTTGATTAAAATTTGAGCGATTTTGTCTCATAAATGAAGAAATTTGAATGAAATTTGTTAGCATGTTGGCACCTTTTTAATGGATGGCATTACATTTTATTTAAGTGGAAATGAGAATGTGCTAGGTGAGGTGATTATTAGGGAGTCTCTTATGAAAAGATAACATAGATTTTAAAATTAATTGGACTTTTATACATATTTATGGGGAAAAAATTAAGTGTGATGTCGATGGTCTAGAGGATGCTAGTAATCATCACTTTTCCTTAAACAATGAAGGGAAGATTATGATTATTTTTTATTCCTCTATGTAATATTTATGTCTTTCATGCAAGATAGGTCATGTCATTATGAATACTATTAAATAAAAAAATTCAAACAATGGTTTGGATAAGGAGAGATTCCAATAAGTGCATAGAGAGAATAGGTAGAAAGGTAAAATGGGAGGTCCATCTCTACAAATTGAACCAATCTCATGTGAAGCCCTTAGGAATAATGTTGAGCTTTAGTAACTATTTTAAAAGGGGATTTTCACTCTCTTTCTTTCGGAAATGAAGGGATACAATGAAAAGATAACCTCTAAGTTTGTTGATTCCTCATTGTAAGGAGAAGTGACAATTAGAGGAGTCCATTTTAAAGTCACAAATAAGTTGATTTTGAAGGCTATAGGATTAACTTATGATGGTTTAAGATTGGAGAAGTGAATTAAATGAGAATATAAGTTTTATAAATTCCTTTTTTGAGGATGGGGAGAAATTAGAAAATTTCTAAAATGGATACAACCATGAGAAGTTGTTGGCTCCATGGGCCCTAGTAAGTCTCCATGTCATAAAATATTTTACCTTAGAGGGTAGATTTAAGATGGTCCATGGTTATCATTTCTCTATCTTAATCATATTAGGCACAATAAGAAAATTAATCTACCTTTCTATCTGCTTTCTTCTTTGGGTAAATTCATTATTGAAGAAGCTTACCCCCCATTACATTAGGGCCTTATAATGATGATTTATAAATATTTCATCTCTATGAACCCCATGCCAAACCCTTCTGCATAGAGCAATGTTAATATTAAAATTATTGAAAAAATAAGAATGCCCCCCTCATCAGACAACCAAAATAAAGGAAACCCTAGTGCATGGGTAAAAAGGGATAAAAAAAAGGGAAAAGATTCTTTGGATGCTTGTTGGAAAGAAGAATGGGGAAGTACATTTTGAATATTTGTACCCCAAGACCTCTTATGTAGTTAGTTTATTCCCTGAAGGATATAGTGAGAGAAACAAGAATCTGTGATAGGATATTAAGATGATCAAAAAATGTATACTATGCTAACAACAAAATAACGATTCATCCATTCACAATACAATCATAGATAACCCTTATATCTCCTTATATTATATAATTATGGTATACAACATATAGGTTTTAGTCTCTACTCATATATATTCCTATATATCCATATATCTTTGCATATGATTTACATTTACATATATGATTTCCCATGAAGGGATATGAATCCTAGTTATAGCTAATGTCTCTTCCTTCCTCTACAAACACTTTGTGATAGCCTGCAATAAGATTTATTCTAGCCCTTGACCTACTAACACCATCCCCCCTTCTAAAATTATGTATTGTCCTCAAGACATATTGCTTAATTGGGAAGGAGATGTTTGTATGTCCCTTTGAGATAATTCAATATCTTGGCCCACTGTATTTTTGCTCATTGTAGAGTGGATATGTGGCTTTGAATTTGAATCATTGTTGCCTCTGCATCAACCAACCTATTAGGGATTAGATATCTTTTGTGCTTCCATTATTCCTAATAGGTGGGTCATCTAGTTGTTGATAGTTTCTCATCTACTTAATTTATTCCTTGATTTTCTCCCTTTGGGTGTGGAGTTTCTATAATTAGTAGTGGATAGTTTCCACTTGGGCCCTTATGGTGCCATCCCTATCTTGGAGAGGGATATAGGTCTATGCCACTTTTTCTATCTGATTCTCTAGTTGGGCCATTTTATCCTTTATACCCTTTGTTGTGGTAGGCCATTGTAAGAAAAATTGGTAAATCACCCCTACTTCTCTGATCGTATCACCCAACCCTTTCACATTTTCCTCTAATTTGGAGTGTGCAATAGCACACATCTTGGTATATTCTTTTATTTTCTTCCTTATTACCTCCTCTTGTGCATCTTTCCTTATGTTTCCATTAGTGGAGGTCAAATCCCCTTGTAGGCTATCCACCAATTGTTTGAGTTGGGGCATGGGAAGTGAAGTATCCTATGATAGGTGGAGAATGGAATTCTATAGCATATCTACTACATCCTGTAGTTTCTCCATAATGTTCACATGGGTCATTTATTAGTTATTCCCTTGTGGTAGTATGGATAATGTCTCCCAAGTGTATCTTTTGTAGTGGGGAAATGCTAGATAAATCCACTTGTGAGCCCATCATTGGTACTTTTAGAAGTTCTGATGATGGAATTCATTGGATTTGTTGTTGTTGCATCAAAAAATTATTGATGATGAAGATTGTGGGAGTATAAGGAGATGTATCCCCAATGGTGGTATCTTTATCCTTATCACCTTCTTTTATGATGGAGCTAGTCTCTGGTGGAGAAGAAATTTCTACATTCTCCACAATGTTCTTGATCATCTCTTTGTAGAGATTTTTAGACACCTCCTTGGTTTCTTTCCTGATCTTTTCAATGTTCTTCATATCCTCCTCCATGATTTTATCTACTTTTTTCTTTGTGTGGATTTTTTGGACTTATTCTTGAGCCACTTAACATTAAATAGATCTACAGTGTGCCATACTAGAAGTGGTAGTTGGATTTTTTGGTCTTTTGGATGTTCTCCATCAATTTCTCCCACATGACTTCATAGAGGTTGAAATATTTTTCCTCCACCACCATTTGGTAGGCTATGTGAATTTTAATGGGGGTAGTTGAGTTCTCTTGGTTGTAAGAATAGATTTTATATGAAATCCCCATCATGACATAGCAAACTTAATCATTTGTGATTGTATTTATGTTCATGCTTCGGTCATCAAGGTTTTCTCTAGCTAGTTGTTGCACCTCATTATTATCAATAGAATTCTTTGCAGGGAGTACACTAACCATATTGAGCCCTATTATTGCATGAATTTCCTCGTTCATTATTTGGTATGGTTTATCTAGGTATATTAACTCATCATGTATTTGACTCAATACACCTCTTATTCATGCATGTTCATCATATAAGTCTAGGTAGTCTTTCCAGATATCTATAGTTTTCATACCAATATATGTATATTTTACTTTGTATGTCTTGTCATTTTTGAGGAGTTTTCTACAAAGCTTCTTGAACTTTTTGTGATCAACTTCTGTAAATTGTTCATGAATGCACTTGCGAACATAATCAAGGCATATCACATTGTGGGGTATCTATGAGAATGCTCCATCTTTATCTATTTATAAAGCCTTGTATGGGTACTTTTGATACTTGGGTCGAGGCTTCTCAGGAATTTTGACTACAATTGGGGTGGTCATTATTTTAGTGGATAAGTTTACAAAGTGTGAGGAGCTCTAGGGTTTAGTTGAATGAGCACAAGGTGTGAAATACGTAGGAGACAAGCGAGTGTTTGCATTGGAGTGTGAGGTGTTAAATAAGTGAATGGGTGGGTAGTGTATTTAATTTTGTTTCCTATTACATGGGGTTTTTAGCCATTTTATATTTCCAACATGATGGGTTGCTTTTTGGATGTTTAATTTTTTCTTGTTTTATGGTTTTGAACTATAATACATAATAACACTAGGATCTAATTTTCCTTATTTGATTTTTTTAGTCTAATGGCAAGTGGTAGTGTTTGAGTCATGTTCCATTTATGTATCCAATCATGCAAGTGCTATTCATTTGTCTAAGTTTCACTACTTCAAAATCATTGATATCATGGATAGAGTAAGGTCCTAGCCATCTAATCTTTAATTTCCCTTGTTTCTTAAATTTATTATCGGAAAGTAATACTAGATCCCCTATTTTGAATTCTTTCAACCTTAAGTTCCTATCATGCCATTATTTTTTCCTTTAGTGCTCAGGTTGATGACTATACATTGCAATTTGTCGATACTCATCTAATTTATCTAAATCTTCATTCGTTACACCAAAGATTCATCATCTTCCAACTGCAAGGTGAGTGTGGTATGTAGGTTGGGGACTATAAAGTTCATAGGGACTGTAGCATTAGTGCCATAGACTAATTAAAATGGAGTGAGCTTAGTAGTCCTTTTATATGACGTGTGATATTCCCAGAGTACCACAAGTATTTTTTATATCCCAATCTATCCTATTCCCATTATACATTTTGATAGGGGCTTTCCCAATTATCTTGTTCAATGCTTCACTTGCCCCATTAGCTTGTGGGAAATAAGGAGAGATTATGTTGTGTGTTATCATGAAGTTTTGTAGTAATTCTTTTATTATTTTGTTTGAAAAATATTTCCCTTGATCACTTACTATACTAAGTGGACATCTGTATCTTATAATTATGTTTGCATACAAAAATCATGTGGTAGTCTTTATAGTATATTCCTTTGTGGGTTCTACCTCCACCCATTTTGTGAGATATTCTACTCCAGTTATGATGAACCTTGCTTTAGAATCTTTTTCTGGTGGATCAATAGGTCCAATGAAGTCTATGGCCCATTTTTCAAAGGGGTTTTATGCTAGTACTATTCTTAGTGGAATTTCATCTCTTGTAGTAGGTTTCCCTACCCTTTGAAAAATATCACATCCTTTTGTATATTCTCTAGCATCTTTATGCAAAGTTGGCCACCATAGCCCTATAAGTTATATCCCCCTAGCTATAGTTTAACTGTAGTTAGCAACTCTTTCACGTAATTCCTATAGGATTAAATTTATTTCATGTTTATTTACCACTATTCTCAAGATATCATCCCTTCCTAAATGGTGTAACTCCCCTTCAACCAAAGTGTATGGGGAAACCCTCTGCACTAGAGATTACTTTTCATGCAGTGAGATATCTTTGGCAAATTGACTTGTAGAAAGTAAGATGACAATATCGTGTAACTCCTCTAGTACCGCTTTAATGTGAAATATATGTGCACCAAGGAGATCTTCTCCTTGAGCATCTAGTTCTTCTTCAGTGTCAATCTAAGATAAGTAGTCTAGTCCTTGGTTATATTTACCCGATTTCACCATAATTTAAAAATCAAATTCTTGAAACAGTAGCAACCATCTACATATTTGTCCATGTGTGACAAGTTTATTGAGTAAGTACTTAAGAGGTTCATGGTCAGGGAAAGTGAATGGGGTAGATAGTGGGTAGTGTCTATATTTTTGTAGTGTGTATATCATAGCCAATGCCTCTCTCTTGGTGGTAGTATAATTCTTCTCCACAACAGATAGTTTCTTGCTAGAAAAGGTAATAGGGTGGTCTTTGTTTCCTTTGGGTTGGACAAGTAATACCTGTATGGTGATACAGGAAGTGTCCACATGAACATGAAATGGGTTGTTCCAATTTGGGAATATGAGGATTGGTGCTTCCACAATCTTCTATTTTACTATGTCAAATTATTTTTGGGACTCCTCATTCCATTCAATATTCCTACCAATTTTATTCTTCAATAGATCTTCTAAGGGTGCAGCAATACCAAAATTATCCCTTTATAATTTTTTTATGGTACCTTGTCTATCCTAAAAATGTCTCAACTTATAGAAAATTCTTGGATAGCGGTAAGTTTAGTATCAGGGAATCTTTCATAGGATCTACTATTAATCCCTCTTTACATATAGTATGGCCTAATATGGTCCCAAAGGGTACCACAAAGATATATTTCTTCAAATTTAATGAAATTTCCATACTCCTACATCTGTTCAACATCATGCAGAGTACCTGTACATGATCTTCCACTAGTCCATAAATAATCCAATCATCCAAGTAAACTTCTAAAATTTCATGTATGAAGTCCTTAAATTTGTTGATCATTATTCTATTGAATATCGAAGGGGCATTTTTCAACCCAAAAGACATTAGTGTGTACATATACGACCCCTATTCTATGACAAGTGTAGTTTTGGGCTGGTCTTCCTCATTTATTTTAACTTGATGGTATCCAAAAAAGTTGTCAATAAATGAGTATATCTCTCTCCCTTCAATTGATTCTAGGATTTATTTGGTGAATGGAGAGGAAAAGGAATCATGTATGAAAGCTTTATGCAATTCCTTAAAATCTACATAAATTATTATTTCTTTGATTTTCTTATCTTGGACAACCATGGGACTTATCCAATCAACATCCTCTACTGGTTTAATGCTTTTGGAAGCTAGCATCTAGTCTATTTCTAATTTTACCTTTTTCTTCATATTTGGATTTATTCTGTAAGGTCTTTTCTGGATCATCTTAACTCCTTCCTTTAGTTGAATTTTCATCACCCCTACCTCTTCTTTAATCCCTTTCATTTCCATAAAAGTTATAGGGAATACATCTTGAAATTTTAAGAGGGTTTCTATTAAAAGCACAAAGTTTCCACAATCCATGATAATCAAGTGAGCTATTTTTTGGATTAAAACTATCATTTTTTTGTATCAACATTTCAGATCATACTCCATGATCCATCATCGGGATAAAATGCAGGCAAAAGAGAGAGAGAGAGAGTGAAAGAATAAGGTAGCAAAATTTAATATAAATAGTTGAAGAGTTTGAAAGAGCTAAGAGTCAAAAAGTCAATAAGGGCTATAAATAAACATAAAAAGATAAGAATCAAAATAAGATTCCTATCCTTAGATAAGAGACCAAAAAATTGAGGAGAATAATTGATAATTTAACCAAGTGATAAAATAATAATTTAACCAAGAGATAACAAGCAAAGTAACAAAATATATCAAGATCTAACTAAATAAATAAATAAAAAACACACTATAAACCCTTAAATCAATAAAAACTAAATAAAATAATATTTAATTACAACAAAATACAAGAAACACATCGAAATCCAACTAAATAATAAATAAAAAGGTATAAATTGAGAATTGAAAGAAAGAGAGAGAGAAAGAATAAGGAATTATTCTTATAAAGTGATGCTCGATTAGTAAGAAACTTTCAAATTGTTTATATTCAATAATTTTAATGCTTGTTATTTCTTTAATGTTAAGATATCCAAAAATAATAATATCTTTAATAACTTTAAATATAAAAATCTTTCTTAATATTTAATTTTAGGTTTTTTCATTTAATGGCGCTATCTTATTTAATTATTTTATATTTTATATAGTAGATAAGAATTAGTAACCTTAATTATATTATAAAGAAAGTTTTTTCGTATTAAGAATTAATTATTATTGAGAAAGAGAAAAAAATATATATTGATAGTTGAAGAATTAATTATATTATTAAACCTAAGTTATAATATATGTAAATTATAAAGGAAATACCTATTTTATAAGGGTTTCTATTGTCTGAGCTTCTACTTTTTCATCCTAGTAGTCCCTTATTCTTGTCATTTTGGGGTCTCCTTCTACCAAAATATTTTCTTGTCTTAGTTTTATGGGGTCATTATAGTACTTATTCTTAAGTATATTATTTTATTTCTCTTTCTTAATTTTATTTCTAGAGTGTGTTCTTCATCATTTTTTGTTGCACAACAATGTTTATGTGATCTGATTGATTCTTGATCCAACCATTCAATATACTCTCATTTACCTTCTTCTTTGGGTGGCAGAGAGGAAGGTTGTGGTACCACTATCTCCTGATCTTCTTCTGGTTTGAATATGATTTCCTTCATTTTCATTGTAGAAAGAAAAGGTATGGACGAAATCTATTGTTACTTCATCCCATGTTTTGGTTTCCTCTTATCTCTACTGGTCAATATACTAGGTTTTGGCCATTGGGTTTAATGTCCAATAAAATATCTAGATGTATAGTCATTCATTATACTCATATCCTTCTTCACAATAGTGCATACATATTTCTAAATGATGTTGCAGTATAATATCTCCCTCATATATGAGTATGTCCTCATATTCTCCTACTTCCAATAGATATATTTCTTTTATTAGAGTCTTGAAGGTTTCTGGTGATGTGAATGTTACACACACACACCAACAAGCACATAAATTCTTTAGAGTACCATGGGAACCTACCTTTCTTGAAAGAATCCAATGAGAAACCTAAATGTAAGGAAAACTAGGCTTGATCCCAAGGCTCGTTTATGTCAAGTCTTGAAACGCTAGATTCACTCAGGGTTCATTGTGATTTTACTATTAAACATGATGGGTAAACGGTTGTTAAGAATTGGCTAGTATTTGAAAGATAGAAACATAATATCAGTCTGATCATTCAAATATTACTCAAAAACTTCATGAAATCAAAGAATTTGCAATAATATTTCATGAAACTCAAATTAACTTGCATTCATTCAAGTAGATTTAGCATTAAGCATTCAAAAAATTCATGGAATCAAAATATTTATAATAAAACTCCATGTATTTATCAATTTTGGAACATTTTTTGGAATATAAACCATCTATTCTAAAATAAAGCATAAAAAATTACTAAAAAGTAATATTTCTCCCAGGTGTTATCCACACATGCCTCAAGAAACAACTAAACCAAATCAAACCCTTCTATACTTCACCAGATTGCTTCATAGATAGGCATATAATGATGCAAGATTTTAAAGAAAGGGGATCATTTGCCACCAGATAGTTTTAGTATGCACCCTTAAATGATGCAACACATCGTGTTGTTCGATAGGAATAAACAATTAGCTACGTAAGATTTCATATCAAGAAATAGATTTGAAATTGGATCTAATATTAGTTAACTTCTAATGAAACTTACAAGTTTTTAGTCTAGAATGGAACAAAAAATAGAAAAAGAAGAAAACTTGAAAAAGTTTTAATTCTCTGACATCCATAAATTCTAAACTTAACTAAAATAATACATCTCCTAGCCTTTTATAAGAACAAAACACTCAATAAATTCAATCGACACATACGAGGGAATATAAGGGATGATTCGCAACAAAGCACGTGGGACATGACAATTGGCAAGATAAAATTTTGAATAAGTCAAAAAAATTTGACCTCTTTCAATACTGAAAACTTTGGACTTATCTTTAAAACTCGATCAAGAAATCAAACTGGATTGAGCAGATTTGTCAAAAAAAATGTAGAAACTCCCTCTGTTGGATATTTAGAGTGATCAAGTGGAACTGGTTATTCAAATCCACCTGCACTTTTGTTCCTACATTTAGGTTTGAGCTTCAAGCTAAAACACCCAAAAGTAAATCACCCCAGAGCTAGGCACCCTCCTTCATCGCATGTGTAATATTCGGGTCATCGGTCTCCTGGTTACTGATGTTTCTCCTCAATAAGTTTTGTTCTCACATGAGCTTTAAGAGTGCACTACCAAACTTGGTAACATCACCGGATATGCTTGCAATCCAAATTTTTCTGACCGTCCATATCGAAACATCATCCGACAACCTATTTCTCCTACACATAAAATTCCATATATCAATCCCTTTTTAAAAAAAACACTAATTAAAAATCATTAAAATAAATCCATCATTAGTATAAATCAAATTTCAAAGCAAGTCATAAATAACATTCTTTGAATGTATTCTCATATAATTATCACTTTAGGCAGGCTACTAAATATTTTAGGCATTTGGGCACAACCAAACAACAAGCTTTGACACTTCAAAACCAATACACCACCTACTCGATACCTAGTACCTAGTATATTTTGGCCTTACCAGAACAACACTCTCCTGGATCCTGATTACCACCAGAACTCTTATTCTCTCGAGCCTTTACTCCCAAACTGCAATAACTTACGAAACTTCAATTTTTCAATTTGGGTCCCTAAGCCTTACATTCTTTGGGAGTGTTGTGAGACCACACAACAATTTCACACTTTATGATAGTATGTTTATGTGTGTTATACTAGTATGTGGTAGTGCAAGTGAGGGTGTGTGGTAGGATGTCAAGCCTATGGTCTTTAGTTGGAAATATTTTTTTTATTTGTGAGATGTATGGAAATAAGTCCCCCACCTCAGAGTATTTAGGAAACTTAATGTGTGAAATTCCTCATGAAATGTGATGGACATGGTGAGATACTTTAGTATTGTCCTCCTTATCACTTCCCATGTTGGTGCTATTGTCATGTAGCATATTTTCTATAGATAATCCTTTCTGTAATGTATTCCTTACCATGAATACCCTTCTAGAGACAAAGATCCTACAAGAATATACTTTTGGTTCATCTTGTAGCCAGGCTTCTAGTACAATCTCACTATCTATGCTCTCATTAGTGTCATTTATCTCTAATTCCCCTTCTGAGTTTGGTTCTTTCCATATTTCAATTGTAGGTAGTTCAGTTATAGTTTTTAGCTTTTATCCTCATCAGCATCCACCTCTTCTACATAGATTTCTTCTTAACTTTTTCCTAAAGGGACGTGTACTATTCTCTTGTCATCTACAAATGAAATTAACCATCTTAGTCCTAGAAGTGCATCAAAAGAATCAAATGTTTCCTTGATTATAACTACCTTAAAATATACAATTTGTTTCTCCTTTGAAGTTTACTTCCACATGTCTCCAAGTGCCTAAGGTTTTCATATTAGAACCATTTGCCAGACTAATGTTATATGGAGTGGGTTCTAGTGTGGGTCTTCCTAGATATTCCCATATTCTTTTTTGTTAGAGTAAAAGGTTTATTTCACTTAATTAGTTTAATTAAGTCAAATTTTATTCCTTTCTTAAGATTCACTTAGTTATGCATTGTAGGTATTTAATAATTATTTTAATTATTAAATACATTTTCCCTTTAGGGTTGCACAATCTCCTTTTATAAGGATTGATCAACGTATTTTATTCCCTCTCTGAATAATAAAATCTTTCATATTACAGAGCTTCAAACCCTCTCTTGCATTTTTCTCCATTATCTTCCCTATGATAGGTATCTCTTTGCATGCAGGTGTTCTTGGACTCTGAAGTTGGTTTTGAAAACTTCTACATTTTTGGCATCAGATCTACATATACCCCTAAATCAATCATTACCCTAGAGATATCCATATTATGAATCCAAAGGTTAATCATGATTGGTCTAGTTTTCCAATGCTTCCCTACTATCCTAACTCATGGAATGGATTTCTTATTCTAGTATTTACTATTTTTTAAAATTTTGTGAGTAGGTCATGTTTTCTTGCCATCAATGCCAATTGTTTTAGTATTATTACTTAACCATTATGTTATTTTTCCTTTCCTTTTTCTTATTCAATGATTTGTCTAGCTTGTTCTAGGATTTAATCATGTTGTTGTTTGGTGGGGTGGAATTCCTCTTCCCATATTGAGCTTTCTTTTTCTATTGTTTCTACTTCTTTTCTTCCAAAATTGGTACCTTGTCTAGTGACTACTCTCGCTTTAATTTTTTCCTTTGTTTTAGGTTTTTCACAATACTCTTCTCTTATACTAATTTCTTTTGTAGTGTATCCTTTGTCCCTTCCTACCATGTGACACTTCCTTGTTTCTTCTTTTGGGTTCTTGTGAACCTTTTGGAGGATCCTTTCTCCCTTGTTTGAGTTTGAATTTTATTGTTCAGTGTTTTGAGTTTGGGATGTGGATTTTTTATAATATTGATGTGCCATATCACAGTTGAAGGCATCATGATATTCCTGGTTGTAGAATCCACACTATTTTCTTTTCTTTCCCTATGATTCAATTGTAAAGTGTCTTGGTTTTCCACAATTGAAGCACATGACATATGCTCTCTTTCCTCTTCCTCTTCCTTGGCCTCCCCAGAATGAACCATTTTTATTATATGGTTTTGGATTCTGAATGGTCTTGTAATTCCTCTATTTTTTTCTACCATGGTGGTACTTTGTACCCACTATCTTGTGCATATAGTTTTATTTCCACCAATCCTTTTACATATGCTAGTGTATGTTGGTCATTATTTATTACTATGGTTGAGTATTCTCTTAACTGGAATAGTTGTGATGCAAATTATTTAGTGTCATGGTCATCCCACTCCCCACAAACCTTGCAGTAGACTAAACTCACCTTTTTGGTATTGTCCAGAGGTCTACCCATAACACATTTTATTTATTTTCCCCTACTTCCTTGGGATATTCATTTCTAATATGACCTTCCCTTCTACAGTAGGTATATACCATATGTTAGGTTTACGTGTATATATTTGTATTTTTTCCATGATGTCGTATTGGAGTCTTATTTATTCTATGAATATTTTAAGTTTCTCCAATTCCTTATTTTCTCTCTCTCTCTCTCTCGCTCTCTCTCTATATTGTTTGTGCCATGATTGGTTTTCAACCCGGTATGCGAATGTAACTAATAGCTAGATATGTATTGAAATTTCATTCATCCAATTCTATTCTTATTTTTGATAGGACATTGGAGATGAACCAATCGATCTTTTATTTGTCGCTTAAGGTTTATTTAAGTCTTCTAGTTACTTCTTTGAATTAGGGGTAGAAATTTTTTCTAGGAATTCCTTCTTTACTATTTCCCAGTCTTTATTGTGTTTAGGCTAGTTTTTCTGATACCACTTTCATGTTTCTCCTTAAATTGATCCAACAAATTTGAATATTTTTATGTCATCCCTAGTCAGGGTTATCTTTTCTGTATTGAATCTAGAATGAACACATGTTCAATTGCTTCAGTTGTGTCTTGTAAAAACATGCACAATTTCATAGTTGTGTTCATGATTGGTTCTTCTTCTGAGTCATTATCTATATATCTTATATCAAAATTGTGTCCACTAAATATATCTATATTGTATTCCTCTTCCTTCTATTCACCTATATTTTGTTATTGTAAATATTGTTCTACTTCCTTATCCAAAGTCCTTCTTTCTTTTATCAGCATGAGGGGTGAATCTTGGTTTGGGGATTGCATCTATTCAAAGTTTCTTTTCATTCTTGGAGATTTTTGTTTATTAGTTAGTGTTATTTGATTAATTGATTGTGTCATTCTAATATTAGAAGGTGTTAACTACATATAATTCTTCTTATTTGTTAATGAACCTTCAATCCTTATATTTAATATGCATCTGGTTAACAATTCATCCAAGAAATTGTCATCAAATATTGTATTTCAATGTTTTTGTAATGAGGTTTCTAACTTGGTAACCACTCCTTATTCATCTTTACTTGGGTATTTATCCATTTTGGATGTATAATTGGTGTTTTATTTATTGGAGGTGTCTACTACCACTTGTTCCATTTCTTTTTTAGAATTTTCATCTTTAATTTCTTCTTCTATATTTTGAATGACCTAATTTATTTTGTTTATGCTAGAACCTAAGTATGGAATCTCTTCTTTATCCTTTTTGACATCACCCACACTAGCATGCTCAACACCACCCTCAATGGTGCACTCTTATTCTTCTTCTTTGGAAACACCCACACTGGCACACCCAACATCACCCTCAATGGTGCACTCTTCTTCTTCATCTCTAGAAGCACCCACATTGACCTGCTCAACAACACCCTCAATGGTGCAATCACTCTCTTTGTTATTATTTCCTACCATAACCTTTGAGTCCTATTCCTTAGCCCTTTTCTCTACCCCTTCCATTTGTTTGCAATATATTTCCTTTCTTTCTTGAATCTATTTTAACCTCCTTTATTTTGTGTTCATCTCCATCCCCATTTTAATTATTTCAATTATTTCCCTTCTCTTTTTATCTCCTATTCCCATGTGCTTTTTGTTGGCAAGAGACACTGCACAAGTTATCAGGTGTTTTCATTGATGGCAACCCTATGTTGGCATATGGCTTCTAGTGTTGTCATTGATGGAAACTTAAATTCATTCATCCGGTCCATAGTTTAGTATTGGATCATACCGGAAGAACAAAGTGAAGAACATGGCATCTGGTTAAACTTGAGTCTGTTGATCAATGCGCGTTATCTTCTTATCAGTTTGTGTTGCACATCTCAGGGAAGATGGTCGGGTATCTGGAATACCTTATTCTAGAGTTTTGTGCCTACACAATTATTGGTGTACAATCTATGAGATTCGATGCACTAATTTTATGGTTATCTGTGCTAGAAAGCCGACTTGGCGAAATTAGTCATTGCAGGTATTTAAGAAGTAATTGGTTAAATGTTTTTGTGTTCAAACATGTTTATTTGGGTCCTCACTATGCTATAACCGACTATGGGTGGTGCACATAAATAATTAGTTGTGGATTTAGCCGACAGTTGGAAAGTATTTTATGTTTTATGAAGCTGACATATGAAAGATCAAATCCTTGGTATTAGATATATATATGAGATTGGTTGTATCATTTTGTAGAAGCAAATGTGTGTGATGTGGAGTATATTAGTGTGTGGTGCAAAATTCAGAAGGATAAGGGTGCAAATTTTGGATTTGTGATGCGAAGAGCATAGCAGAGCAAAGTGAAGAGTAGAATCAGACAATAGGTCCAAAATATGATATATGAGCCTAACTGAAATTGTAACCTGGCATAAGTAGATGCTACTACTTCAGTTCAAACTTCAGATGGTTTTAATCAGAACATTTTTTAAGGAAGTGAGCCTTTCTATTTTGAGCAGTGAGCTTGAATGCAAGTGCATTCCCTTTTTGTAAAAATTATATTAGAGTAATCAAATTATGGATTAACCTCCATCGTGGTTTTTTTCCTAACAGGGTTTCCACATAAAAATCCTTGTGTTATGGTGTTGTGGATGATTTTTTTGTGTGTTTGCATCTTTCCTTTGGTTTAATGTTGAAATGGTTTAAGTATCAGATTAATAAAGTTTAGATTTGCAAAACAATGATTAACCCCCCCTCTCAGTGTTCCCTTGAGTCCAACACCCTAGTCAGTGATTCAATCCACATGACAACATTTGATCATACTGGAAGTGAAATCAAAGTTTTCTGACTAATTGTCAAGCTAGAATAAAGCATCTGACAGAATTATGTTCATCGATTCATATGCAAATTTTTTGATATCATTTTGAGTTTTGGATCTCAAGGAAATTATTTTGGTGTATGTACTATCTTATCTGAGAATCATCAGGGTTTTCATTCATTGGTGTGCAAGTTAGAAGATCCGGTTTATTTTTTATTAGTGTAGAAAGCTGACTTGGTGAATATAATATGTTGCAAATATTTGAGGAATAATTGTTTAAGTGTTTTTGTGTTCTAACATGTTGATTTGGGTCCTCACTATGTTGTGGCTGACTTTGGTTGGTGCCCATTGAAAATCATGTGTGAATTAAGCTGACAGTTTGTAAATATTTTTCTATTTTTTTGAAGCCAACATGTAGTGATTAAATCCCTAGTGGTGGATATATATAAGCGATTGTTTATATCATTTGGATATATGTGCGAAGTGTGTTGATGTGTGTTACAAAAGTAAAAAGGATTGTAGAGTGATTATGCATAGTTTCACATGTGCATTAAAGGATTTGTGTTGAGAATTTAAGCAGACAAGAGTAGAAGAGCATAATTAGACAGAAGGTGAAGAATGTGATTGATGTGTTGAATCAGAACTGTAATCAGGCATTGGTAGATGCTATTCTTTTAGTTCAAATCTTCAGATGGATTTAATTTGAATATTTTTTAAGATAGTGAGTCTTCATTTTGTATCTGAGCAGTGAGCTCTAAATAGTGTGTCTGAATGCATGTGCATTCCCATTTTGTAAACACTTATTTTTGAGTATACTCATATTGTGGATTGGCCTTCCACCATGGTTTTTCCCCTAACAGGGTTTCCATGTAAAAATATTGGTGTTATGGTTATTTTCTTTGTGTTGTTGCATCTTTCTTTTGGCTATATGGTTTAAGTGCTTTAAGGATCAGATCAATAAAGTTAAAAATTGCAAAACACTGATTCACCCCCCCTCTCAGTGTTCCTTGATACCAATAATTGGTATCAAAGCCTAGTTCCTCAGAAGAATTTTAAAATCTTGGGAAGATCCGAGAAAGTGATTCAATGGATTCAAGTAGTCTTCAACAACAACTGTTGGTGGCACTAGATTATCTTGATCAGTCCAAATCTGAAGTCAAGGAATTGCAGGCAATACTCTTGAATGTTGAGAAATTCATTCAATCATTGAAAGATAAAATCAATGAGTCAAGAGAAGAGAGAAAGGAACTATGTGATCAGATCAAGCAGAAAGAAAGTAAATGCATGGAAGATGAACACCTGAGTCAAGCCTTGAAGGAAAAGATAGACGAATGTGAAAATTTTGTCAAAGATAATGTTGTCTTGAAGCATGAGATGGAATCTATTATGATGAGGATGACCAAGGAGATTAAAGATAGAAAGAATAATGGAGATAATCTTGCTCTGTCCCTAAAAGAAAAATTTGAAGAATGCAGCAAAATTAATGATGGATTCATTAATTTGTCACTTGAATTGCAACAATCCAGAGACACTGAAGGATAGCTTGAAAGATAGATTATTACCCTCAGAGATGAACTTTCTACTACAAATGAATTCAAGGAGAAGTTCAAGATTAGCTCAGCTAACCTTGATGAACTAATTAAAATTTAGAGGACTGGAAGTGACAAGCAAGGTGTTGGATATGAGGAAGGGGAAAGCTCCAAATCTAGAAAAAGGCGATCTAGGAAAGGAAATCAGATGAACAAAGCTGGAATATATCTGTTAAGACAACCTAATGCTCAAAGATTCAATGGTCACTATTTTTTTTGCAAAAAATTTGGTCATATGGCTACTCAATATAGAAGCATAATCAATTCAAGTGGTGCATCATTTTATGGTCAGTGTTTCAATTACAATAAGTATGGTCATAAGTCAGTTGAATGTAGAAATATGTCAAACAAAATTTTCAATAGAGATGTCAAATGTTATGCATGCAATAGATTTGGCCATATTGCTAACCAGTGCAGATCAAGATAAAATCAATGGAATAACTGGTCTAGACAAAGAAATGTGATATGCTACAACTATAACAAATCTGGTCACATTAAATCAAAGAAAAAATATGCAGAAGAATGATAAAGGAAAAGGAAAAGTTACTATAGATGAGACCAGGAATAAAATGAAAAAGACATGGGTGAAGAAGAGTCCCTTTGTTGCAGAAAATGAGCCAGCACCAGAATCTGGTTCTGGTAATTCATTCGGGAATTAGTTTGTGGGCTTTAGCCCAGGGGGAGTTCTCAAGAAAATCCTTTAACCCCCTTGTCGGTAGTTGGTACCAGGATATGGATGAGTGCAGAGATTGCATTGATGATCTAAAAATTCTACTAAAATAGTTGGAGAGAGTATTTTTGGAGAGTTGAAGGTCCGCAAAAGAGTTATCTTTCACAGAGCATGGAAATAGGGTATATGGATGAGTTAGGGTGAAATCATTTATTGTGACAAAAATTTAGGTGTGTGAATGATAAAAGGTCATTTGTATTCTTCATTTGTCACTTTTCCCCTTGAGAAGAAGTTTGAAGAGCTATGAAGCAAACTTTGGTGAAACTTGGCGAAGATTCAGTGTGAAGGTGATTTGATGATCAAATGCTAATCTAGCGAAAAGGTATTTATTAGGAAAACTTGTGAACTTGTGAATTTGTGTAAATGGCTACTTCGTTGGTAGTTGATGTCAAGGATAGACCATATTTGAAATTCAAGTGGCATCCTTTCAAATCAATTGAGAAAAATCCCTTAGGTGCATTTTCATCTATTTTGTACGATGTCTTGCATATTGAAGACATTAGGGCATACATTCATGCAAACATTGAGGAGTTAGGGAGATCAAAGTTGTTGAATTTTTATTCCAATCACCTTGTGGGAGAGGATTTATGTGTTAAACCTAAATTCAAAACCTTAGAGGAGAAGAAATTCATGCAGATGGTGAAATTTCCTGTGTTTGAAGAAAACAAGTGGGTTCAGTATATATTGAGTCGAGTGCATGATGAATTTATGTGGTTGAGTCAACCTTTTAAGATTACAAAAGAAGCTATAAGCGTTGTTGTTGGTTTAAATTCCTCTGGTGGGTTGCCAATCTTGAAGTTTGTGAAGAATCAAATAGTTACTGATGCAACCGGTTCAGTGTTTGATAAAAGAGCTATGACAATTGATGATATCATTGAAGTGGATGTCAGATTTGCATCTATGGTTATTGGTTACAAAATATATCATTTCAGCCAAGATAATTTTGTATTCGACACAAATATCTATGCAACATATCAGATGGTGAAGGAGAATGTAGAGTATGACCTATGTGAGCTACTCAGAAGCCAGCTAATTGAGAATCTTGGAAAAATAAAGAAAGATAAGAAGAAAATTTTCAAGTATGGTAATTTTATTTTGTGTCTTTTCTTCTACTTCATGAATGAAGTTCTGGGAGTTGGAAAAGTGCATTGGCAAGCTAATAAACCTATAGCTATTCAAATCAAAGAGATGTTATAGAAAATTGGAGATATCAAGGCAAGAAAAATTGCTATTTGGGGTTATTTCAAGAACTTTCAGAGTGTAATTCAAGCTAGGGAAAGGATTCCCACATCTATTGTTGAAAAGTACAAAGACACAATTTGATTCATGGTTGATATTGATCAATTCTTAATGGAAGCTGTAGAACCTAGAACCATGTGGATAATTCCTATGGGTTATGAGGTCGAAGAACACATTTTGGAGTTGTATGCTCAACACTTGTTGAGTAAACCTTGTGATCTGATAGAGGAAAGGTTTGGAACTTTTTCAGAGAGCGATATACAAGTGCATAATAAATTAAGGAAGCTTGTGATAGGCAGGAGAGTGAGAAGGGAAGTTGAAGCCTTTGTAGAGAGCATGGGTATATTTGCAGAAGTTGTGAGAGAAGCTAGAAGAAAGAGAGAACAAGTTGAACAAGAGCTTGCTAGAATTGAATCTACTAGTACGGAAGAATCCTTTACCTGATCTAGATCCACAAGGAGCTCTGCACAATTATCCAGTTCCATAGTGAAATCAAGCCCTATGAAAGCTCAATTGAAGTCATCTGGTAGAGAAGGAAAGAGGAAGAAGGATAAAAGCAAAAGAGTTTATGTTGTAGTTGAGGAAGATGAGGAAACATAATCTGATGAAGAAGTGAGAGAAATTAAGCATCAGGGTACAAAGGAAACAACAATCTCTAAGGACAAGCTATTTGATGAAGAAGAGAAAGCAAAGAAGAAGATGAAAATTGACAAACTAGGTGTGTCTGTAAAGGAAGTTGCAAAATGAATAATCAAGGATGGTAATCTTAAGCCACTATGTCAATGGTATGATACTTTTGATGATGTTGGTCAAAGAATTCTCGAAGAAGCAACAATAAAGTATTTGAATGCTTTCAATTTGACTCTCATTGAGATCATGCCCCAGTTGCCTAAGGGACTATATGAAGTTTTGGAAATGAGAAGAGTGAATGCAAGAATTGAAGATGAGCATACGAGAGAATGAATTCTTGCAGATTTATGTCCGATGATGTCTATTGAGAAAATGAGGACAATTCTAAATGGTTCTAAGAAATATTTCAAGAGAAAAACAAGAGTAAACAAGCTTATGATTGGTCGGACTCAAGAGGTAGCAAAAGAAACTGAATTAATTCTAAAGGAAGTCTTATTAAAGAACATAATCAATGTTGTTTCTGAAGCAGGTCATGATGAAGATAATGCATCTTGTCCGATGGTTGAAGAGGTAAAAGAAGATACAGTTGAGGACACTCAGATCCCTCTTGATGTGAATAATATAGAAGTTCCTATGGAGATTGAAGATCCTAAAGATGTGATAGCTGAAGAAGTTGAGATTCCTAAAGACAAGCAAGAATCTGTAGCTAAGGAAATAATGATTGAGGAAAAGAAGGTTGAAGTAAAGGAAGTTCCTTTGGAAGCAAGAGACATTGCAGAGGCAGTAAAGAAATTTATGGAAGTACAATAGGAATATTTTGATTATGAACTAGTAAAAGGTCCTATCAATTTGGACACTTTATCCCCTATTCAGAAGCTGGAGGTAGCATCATTCGCTCAGAATAAGGCAAGGGAAGAAATCCTAAAATCACATATTGAGGATAGTGAGCTATTGAATCTTGCATCCGACATCCTGGAGATAATCATGCCTTATCATGTTAAGGATCCATCTGGTTCTCCATCCAGTCAACTGAAGAAGCTCATTAATTCTGTAAGTACTCATTTTGAATCTCTTGAGAAGTCAACTGAGGACAAGGTACAAATGGAATTTGATGATAAAAGGTTCAATAGGGTAAAGTGCATGATTGCTAATAATGAATCATTATTAGCTACCTATGTGAAGAATATTTAGATTGCACTATCTGAAGGTGGAAATATCTATAATTCATTTTTATCTTTGTCTAAATTTACTAAGGATAATGAGAAGAAAATTAAGGATCATGAGAAACAGTTAGCTGATATTTCTGAAGCATTTGATCCTCTAGCCTTTCCTGTGAGCAAGGATGAAGGTCAAGTCATATCCTTACTTGAAAAGATAAAGAATTTGAAGCATGATAATGATAGAATTGTGGAAAGAGCATGTGATCTTAGAGGCCTAATTGGTCCGAAGATGGAAACAATGTTGAGTGCATTGAAGGAAGCATAAGAAGCTTTGGCGGTCAATGATCCGGTGAACCTTGAGTTTTTCAGAGATGCAATATTATCTATTATGTGGTCACATGACTATCTTGGAGAGTCTCAAGAAAGGTTGGGACACAAGTTTGAACCTGTTGAAGAACAATTTTGTAGATATGTTCAAGACTATGTAAGTTAGTGGGGCATGTTTGTACAATTTGTTTATAAAAAAATTTGTAAGTAGATTTTTTGTCTTTTCCATTGATGTCAAAGGGGGAGAATGGGACAGTGAAAAATTCCTTAATCATCTTAGGGGGGTTGTGTTTTGAAGTTGTGAAGGTTGGCAATGTATTCATGTTGGTACTGATCTGACACTTAGTCATTTTTCACTAAGTGTTGCCATCAATGCCAAAGGGGGAGATTGTTGGCAAGAGACACTGCGCAAGTTATCAAGTGTTTTCATTGATGGGAACCCTAGTTAGTGATTCGATCCACATGAAAAAATTTGATCATACCGAAAGTCAAATTAGAGTTTTGTGACTAACTGTCAAGCTAGAACAAAGCATCCGACATAATTATGTTCATCGATTCATATGCAAATTTTTTAATATCATTTTGAGTTGTGGATCTCAAGGAAAGTATTTTGGTGTACATACTATCTTATCTAAGAATCATCAGGGTTCAGATTCATTGGTGTGCAAGTTAGAAGATTTGGTTTATTGTTTATCAGTGCAGAAAGCCAACTTGGTGAATATAATATGTTGCAGATATTTGAGGACTAATTATTTAAGTTTTTTTGTGTTCTAACATGTTGATTTGGGTCCTCACTATGTTGTGGCCAACTTTGGTTGGTGCGCATTGAAAATCATGTGTGAATTAAGTCAACGGTTTGCAAATATTTTTCTATTTTGTTGAAGTCGACATGTAGCGATTAAATCCCTAGTGGCGGATATATATAAGCAATTGTTTATATCATTTGGATATATGTGCGAAGTGTGTTCCAAAATTCAAAAGGATTGTAGAGCGATTATGCACAATTTCACTTGTTCATTAAAGGATTTGTGTTGTGAATTTAAGAAGACAAGAGCAGAAGAGAAAAATTAGACAGAAGGTCAAGAATGTGATTGATGTGTTGAATCAGAACTGTAATTAGGCATTGGAAGATGCTATTCTTTTAGTTCAAATCTTTAGATGGCTTTAATCTAAATATTATGTAAGAAATTGAGTCTTCATTTTGTATCTAAATAGTGAGCTCTAAATAGTGTGCCCGAATGTATGTGCATTCCCATTTTGTTAACACTTATTTTTTAGTATACTCATATTGTGGATTGGCCTTCCACCGTGGTTTTTACCCTAATAGGATTTCCACGTAAAAATATTGGTGTTATGGTTGTTTTATTTGTGTTGTTGCATATTAATTTTGGATATATGGTTTAATTTCTGTAAGGATTAGATCAATAAAGTTAAAAATTGAAGAACACTGATTCACCCCCCCTCTTAGTGTTCCTTGATTCCAACATTGTCTAGGCATGGACTTCCATTAATCCTTATATATATCCTATGGGTGATTAATTTTTTTTGAAAAATTGCATATTTTTATGGATCTTTTCAAATATCTCCCCCTTTCCATTTTTCATCCCCTAATAGCCTACCCCCTCTCATAGAGGTGGCCCTTATGGCCTAACATAAATTTCTTCCAACTTTTTGTTCTTCTTATGCTTTATATTTTCTTTACTGTTCTCTCTAGGGTTTCAAAAAAAAAAATGATACTGGCAATAAGAATGTGGAAGTACATTCCAAAGAACTATACCCTAGGACTTCTTATGTAGTCAGTTTATAATCTAGAGGATAGAATAAGAGAAACAATCATTTGTAGTAGGATTTTAAAATGAACAAAAAATGTATAGTATGCTAGCAACAAAAGAACCATTCATCCATTCACAATACAATCATAGATAACCCTTATATACCCTTATATTATATTATGATGGTATAAAAAAGGCAGGTTTTATTCTCTACTCTTATATATATATATATATAATGTATATTTACATATATATATATATATAATTTATATTTACATATATATATATATATATTATTTATATTTACATATATGCTTTTCGATGAAGGGAAATTACTCCTAGTTACAACTAATGTCTATTCCTTCCTCTGTGGACCCTTTGTGATAGCTTGTGATAAGCTATGTTCCAACCCTTGACCTGCTAACAATGCCAATAATCCCTCTCCTTTGCATGAACTTCTTCTTGTGACCTCTCCTGAAAAAACAAAAGGTTCTTAACCCTGAGCAAATGGAAGTTAAACCTGACAATGTGAACAAGAAAAATAAAAGCTCAAAAAACCCTAATCTTTCTATTGTTGGGGGGATGATTGATATTTGTGATGTGAATGGAGAAGAAAAATATAATGATGGAGTAGTAAAATTTTTTTCCAATTTGATTAGTCATAGAAGATCAACTAGGCTGGCTAAAGCCTTGGCTGCTAAAAATACAAAAACTTTAAGGTTAAAAAAATTATGATTGATATCAATGACGAGGACAGTGATGATGAGGAATTTATTCCACAAAAATAAGAATGGTTGGGTGAAGGCTCTTCTAAGGATGAATTTGGGGAGGAATCTCAAGAGGAATATGAAGTGGAGAAGGATGATAAAGATAAAAAAGAGGAATAAATTCTAGAAGGAAATGAGTAGGATGATGCAAAGGAAACTAATTTTCTTGAGATAGAAAATATTTCTCCCCCTTCTCTATGATTTTAAGAGGATAAGGAAAGGGAAGAGGAAAGGATGTCTTCTCCTGCTATGGAGCAAGATTCTATGGGTAAGGAAAATGTAGAACTAAACAAACTTTAGAACCAAGTGCAGGATTTGGAGAAGAAGATTGAACCTAACAACTACCAAGAGAAAGGTAAAATGGATGGAAATTTCCCTCACCAAAATAACAAAGATAATATCTCACCAAAATAACAAAGATAACATAAGGTATTATGAGAAAGATAATCATTGGGTTTGTTTTTAGACAATCTAAAATAATAAAATAAAAAAGAAACAGGCTAAGGAAAATTCTCAAAAGCGGGGAGGACAATAATGAAAGGATGCTATTGAATGAGGAGAAGTAAGCATGAGAGGAGTCTTTGGACTCCCTAATTTAATATTGGAACCTTATTTGTTAGTTTAGCTTTGGTTCCTACTTGTTTCTTATTTTCTAGTTTTTTTTTCTTTGGTGTTGCTAATATGTTGGGCCCGCATGCCCTTCTACTATATTTTGTTATGTTTAAGTTGTTAATGTTTTGAAATTATGTGATTAGGGCCCTTTCCTTTATTAATTAATAAATTTTTTTATAGTATTATAATGAAAAATTCAAATCAAAAAGTATCATTTCAAATATACTAGAAAAAGAAGCTTAAACATCATAATAAGGACTTAACATATCATGAGATTCTATTTTAAATCATAATATAAATTTGACTCCAAAATTATTCAATATATAATTAAAATAGGAAAATATCATCCCAAATGTGGATCAATAATAATTAAATTTAGGGATAGTCCAAAACTTCTAGAAAAATTGAATTATAGGGATACCAATCAGCAATTATACCATTTCTTACAACACAACATGGTTTTTCTACAACACATATATCAAGAGAATAAAACACACTACCCAAGCTTCTCCCCCCAATGATGATCAAAACTACCCAACCATGTGGGACCTTGACGCACACACCTCTAAACTAGGAGGCCTTCAACTAAGGAGTTCAACAACACATTCAATGTAAAGTGATTGAACATACACACATACCAATCACATATCATGGGTAGAGTTTCCAAGAAAAGAATACATGAATTATAAAAAATCACCAATAAATTCATACACATACAATATCACTTTAATAAATGGAATTTCAAGAAAGTATACATGATGGTTCTATCAACACAAATTAATGTATATGCATGGGATATCACTTCAATACATGAAATTATAAATAAGAATACATAAGGGTTATTAAAAAATCAATTCATATATACATGGGATTCCACTTCAACACATGAAATTACAAGCACACATACACGAGGGTTCTACCAACACCAATCAATACATACACCTAGGATATCACTAACAATGACTAGATACAAATGACATGATTAAATAAAAAGAGCCCACTAGGCTTATGTTGGTGGAGTGTTAGCACTTAGTAATATGAACATGATTTTTTTAGGAGTGTTCTTCCATATATGATAATACATCCCCAATGATAGTCAATAATCATGACTAGATTACAAACCCATAATGAGACGTTCAATAGTAGAGGTGTCTTAAACCTTCATTAAATCTATACTTGTTTGAATCTATTCAATTTTATCTTTTTAAGTTTTAGTCCTCTTGTAAGCCTCATTATTCAATATTATTTCAAAAAAATGGGTAATTAAATTCCACTCCACTTCTACCCTTTCTCATTCGTAAACAAATCCAAAAGGGCCAATTTACATAAAATGGTCTTGGCATGGAAAATGGGGTTAAAAACTAGGACACTCATATCCAAAATATGGATAAAACCATTTCCATAAGGAAACTTATTTTCCCACAAAATAAAAAGGTTTTACATGTGTAGACACCTAAAATTGACCATAGTTGGTCAATTTAGCCCTAATTCAAACAATTTCATATCCTCTATATTAATTAAATAATGCTCTATTATTTAGTTAATGTTCAATTATCTCAACCTTCATCCTAATCTATTTCTTATATTATCCCTAAATCCTAACCTAAAGTAAATAATCACCTTTAATTATTTACTCCCATCCATTATCCCTTTCCTCAAAATAAATAAATAAATAATCTATTTATTTAATTGCCCTCTACATATCCCATCCTCCAACTCTCCCACTTGCCCTCTAATCCTAATCCTAAAAACTTACCTAATCCACTCTCTAATCATGTGCATACATGTAATCCTTGATTAAGTGGGCTAACCTACTCCAAATCCCCACACAATATTCACCCTCATACTCAACTATAAATTCTCTCCCTTTTTGGAAAATACCCTTATACTTAGAGGAATGGCTCCTTTTCCTCAAAATCATAAAAAAAGAAATTTTAATTGCTTTCTTGTCATTTTTGAGTGAGAAGACAAGAGTGGCCTTTATCATGAGGAACCTTACACAAGATACCTCATAGTACCTTATCCCTCTCAACTCATCTCATTATGAAAATTGGCACAATCTCATGAGTTGAGAGATCACCTCTCATCTCAACCCTTGACCTACATCATGTAATCCTAGCCCTTCATCCATTTTCAACCAAAGCATATGTATCCAACACTAAACTATTTTATCAAGATCTCACTCATTTTCACTTGGATCATCATTATGCTACCAAAATAGTTAGTGAGCACACATCCAATTAAAAATATTGGGAAAATCTACTCAATAGGAGGCTCAACATAGTTCATTTTTGTCTGATTCTATGTTGGTTTGAGCTTCTCATACCTTATTTTGAGTGTTTTGTTTGATTGTGTGATTTTGAGTGATTTTTTGTTAATTTCATTCACATGGAGCACATTTTCATGCACACAACATGAATTAAATTTCAAGTTTGAATTTTATATGATCTAAATCATAATTTTAAATTTTAACAAAGTCAAGAATCATGCAAATTCCCAAAAGCTTCATTGACAAACTTAAAATTTTCTTCAAATTTAAAATACAAAATTTTCTAAATAAATAAATACCCTTTAGGGCCTGAATATTATTAGATTATTATTTTCTAATCACATAATAATTTTAGAATTTTTTTTGTAATTCCGATGATATTTAATATTTTAAAAATTGAAAACCTACAAAATCAAATCTACCGAATAAGCTATTTCAAACATAGTCAAAGGAACCATATACTAACCACATAATGTAGTGCATGGAAAAATTTGAATCAATTTAAAAATATGCATATAATTTAAAAGAGGAGAATACCTTCAACTAAGAAAACCCTCAATTATGGAGATGATATTTTCTTGAACACAATATGCACACCCCTTTTCTAAATTCTTCAATATATAATTCAATATTTTTTATAGAAAATAAAACTCAAAAAAAGAGCTCAAACAATGGAGAATAAGT
This sequence comes from Sequoiadendron giganteum, assembly GCA_007115665.2. Classification (NCBI taxonomy): domain Eukaryota; kingdom Viridiplantae; phylum Streptophyta; class Pinopsida; order Cupressales; family Cupressaceae; genus Sequoiadendron; species Sequoiadendron giganteum. The sequence continues at coordinate 334,453,644 of CM021103.1, read as the reverse complement.
TAGAGATACAAGCCAATACATGAAAATGAAAGAAGTTTTTTACAAATAACTTTTCATTTTCCTTCTACCAACAAAAATTCCTAAAACCCTTTCGTGATTTTTTTCTAATATTCACATTCAAAACTTGTTATTTCAACCTTGAATATTTTCATTTTAAATATTTAACTCACATAATTAAAGATTAATACCTTTTCAAAAAGGCCTTAAATAAATTATGCATAAACAATTTTCATTTTAGTAGCTAATGCATTATATTTTAATGTCAATGTAACCTTTCAAAATTTTCTTCCAACATTCAATTTTGAAATACATGTGACCTTTTCTACAAACAATAACAATAATTTTGAAAACTAATTAAAGGAAAGTGCAAGAATACCTAGATAAAATCCCAAAATACAACCACATAATAGGTGATCCCACAATACTGGTTTACAATTTTTGGTCAAACTAGACATTGAACTTAATTTTTTTAACTAAATCTTCATTTTCGGGAACCTATAGCTACTAAACCATGAGGAATTTGAAGATGATGCAAACTAGTGATTTGCGATATTTTATTTATAGATTCTAAATATATATTTTTTAAAACTTTTGAAATCAGATTGCATTTCTTTTTCCATCTTCTTCGAAAACTAGTTTTTAACAGTAAACACCATTTTTAAAGAGTGGTGTTCACCATATACAACATAAAAATATTTCTATGAAGGATAAAATTCTATTTTTTTTGAATTTATCTTTATAACTATGATATATAGCATGTTCATTTGGTTTCGTAGTGTTTTATTGAATATTTTTTTCTTAATTAAGTTTTTAAGTCAAACCATTTACAATTTAGAAATAGGTAGACCATATACAACATAAATTTTTTTGTATGTATCGAAATTCAATTTTTTTTACTGGATCAAGGACATCAATACCTAGCACAAACATATTTTTAGATTTTTTTTTTATAATATACTATTTTCCACATGTGCAAAACAAAGAGCTTGATTTTTCAGTGAAAAACCTATGTTTAATTAAACTAAAAAAACATAATAAAACCAAAATATATTAAAATTATATTCGATGGATAGCTCATTCTAAGGACTACCATCATCCAGTTGGGTTTGTGAATTTTCCTCCATTTTCATCCTCAACCCGAGCTTTGAAAGGCAAAATTTTACAAAAATTTGGTAGAAGAGGGGGAGAAGGGCAAAAAAGGGGGGTTCGCTCGCTCGAAAAAGTGAAGGGGGTTCGCTTGAACCCCCTTTTTAATTTCCCTTTGTTTCCATTTTAAAAAATGTGGCAAAAAGGGGTCACATGAAAAATGGGGTTCGCTCGAAGGGGGGTTTTAAGAGAACCCCTTTTTTGGGTTCATGTGAACTCCCCCCTTCGTGTGAACCCCTAAAAACCCAAAATTTGTTTCATGGGAGTGTTTTTGCAATTTTCCTTCCTCAACGGAATTATAAACCAATTTTGTGGGATCACCCTAATTTATGTGTTTATTAATGACATACAAATCCAAATCCAGAATAATTTAGATCAAGGTTTCATAGGGTTGAATAATGCTTATCTTGAAACTTGAACCAAGTGAGACAAGGAGTTCAAGAATAACATATTTTTCTTAGTTGGTCATCTCCAAATTAATCACCATTGGGGAAACCTATTCTTGAACATTTAATTAAAACATAAAGTACATCTATGTAATACAAGGATAGATGAAGCACGACATAAAAATAACCAATATGATATAATCTATAATACAATATCAAATAGCCATGTCCAACTAAAAATCATCTACAACTAGTATGATCTAGATACCAAATATGTGTAATATCAAGTCCCCTTTCTCAACATAAATATTTCGGAGTCCCCTAGCCTATTATTTTATTTACTGTAGTCAAAAGGGATAGGGTGAAGGAAATAATATAATAATATAACTTAATTTTTCCTAGTAACTTTATGTTATATTTATAAAAAAAGAAACTTATATTTTATTATTAAAGAGGGTCCAATATTAAAAAGTGTTTCTAAAAAAGGTGGCCAATGTAATGCAGTATTAATGTTTTCTAGTCACTTATGGAATAAAGTGAGAAATACTTTTAAATTAAAAAGAGGTTTATAAAAGTATAGGATGGGCATATAATAAATCATCCATTTTTTTATAAAATCAAACCCCTTTGTTTTTGAGATCAAATGCTTGTTCATCTTCTTTTTTGAGGATAGAAACCCTCTAGGTATTTGGGTTGGAGGATGAGAACCCTCTGATTCTATTAGCTTTATTCTATACAAGGATCATGATTATGTTGAAGATTGTATAAGTATTTCCACAAACCTAAAAAATTTCATTAGAAATCCTAGTTAGACAATTTAAGGATTCATACCATCCATTGCTAGGCCACATGCATCTAAAAATGATGCTACGATATTTAATAATATTAGTGCTATGTTTTGGAGTGTCTTTTATTGGGCCAGATAAGTTATACCCTTCCATATTTATTTGTATTAATTATGGACATTTACAAATTAATCTCAACCAATTATTGTAGGCATACTAGCTCCAAATATAGGCTAAATTTGTGCTACACTATTTCTCTATAAATATATGAGGTTTTCATACACTTGTTGGTTGTAATACCAACTTTTATTCTTGATCACACCACCTTGAAAATTATCATACCATCCTTAGTAGTGGTCATGGATTTTTGGAGTCTCATTTCAAGTTCTTTAGCTAATTTTATTCAATGCTATCATTATTATTATAAATCTTTAATTCTTAGGACTTTTGGACTGTAATTGCATATTAAATATGAAAAAAATAGCTAATATTAGATTACTACAATGATGATCACATTGTTGCAAGTATGAGAAGTTGGTGTTTTCATTTATGTCAACAAGCTTGTGTTGTCATTGGTTTCAATTGTATGAGAAGAAGATTGTTGCAAGAGTATGTGTAGTTGTCATTATTGTTTATGTTGTTGCATTAATGATGCTTTGATTAGTTGCATTATGTTGTCATTAGTAAGCTACTAGCGTCAACCTCTAGTATTGCTTTGATAAGATTATATCTATAGATGTATGGTTGAAATAGCTATGTTGAAGTTGGCTTGATGATGATGAAGTACTAAATATGATGAGGATGTGTCTTTGGTTCTTGGTTTCCAAGTTCTTTTGAGAAAATTTGATAAAAAGAGGAAACAATGAGTTGCAATGTGTTTTGGGTGGAATAGTAGTGTTTTGGTTTTCCCACATTTCTTCTAGGTTGAATATCTACCTATGAATTTAGGATATGTTAATTAGAGGTGTTCAGAGGTTTTGAATATTCTAAATTTGGTGTGCTAGATTGTTGTGCAGAGAATGTTGTGTTCATCGGTGTGTAAACTATGCATTGCAAAAGTGTCTGGGAGAAATTTTTTTGCTTCATGTTTCTCCCCAATTTGGTTTTAGGTCTTATGGATTTGGAGGCATGTTGATAGTGTTCCAGTATCTTTCTTCAGTCAAATTTTTTCAAGACTTGGTACTTTGAAAGTTAGTTTCTTAAGTTATAGTGTATGACAAAGTTGTCTGAGTGTATTAGGTATCTACATTCTTCAGGTGAAAGTTGTTGCGAAGGAGTTTGTTGGATTTTAAGGTATTTGTGGCATATTCTAGATTGTGTTATGGTGATATTTGTTGTCTATGATTTGTTATTGGATCAAAGGAAGCATGTACTTAAAAGCTTAATGGTGTTTACATGGGTAATGACCGACCTAGGTGTTTACACTAGTAAAATTTGTGGAAGCATGGAATGGCATGTATGATTGGATTTAGGTCCTAGATAAGGTGTGTTGTGGTCTTCTTTCATTCCTTTTCACAGAGGGAATGTTTTAGTGTCGACCTAATATGAGTTTGCATGATTGAGGTGTATAATCGACCTTGGAGAATGGTTTCAAGGTTGAAGATGATATAAATATGAATTGAGTTGTTGACGGATGCAAAGATAGATAAGTATGATGTGAATTATAGAGTATTAGAGTGTGAATTTGATAAGTGTGGTGCGAGATTTCATGTGTTAGATTAATGAATGTAGTGAGTAGAAGGTATCTACAATTCTACAGAGAGACTACAAAGATGTTGGTGGTGTTGCGGTGGATTTTCCATTGATTTGAGATGGATTTCTCATTGTAACACTCTTCTCTATCTTCTTTTTCCATTCTAGCAGCGAACCCTTCGAAAGTGATTTTAGTGTTGATATTACTTTATATTGTGATTTAATCCTCACTGCGGTTTTCCCCATGATCTTAGGTTATCCATATAAATATGGTGTTCTTTTGCGCATGGTGTTGGTTTGATTCAGTTTCTGTTATTTTCTTTCATGATAAAAAATTCTAAACAGATTAAGGGTTAACTGAATGAATGTGGATTTAAATGTTTATGAGGGGTTTTAATTTTTAAGGTACATCTGATTCACCCCCCCTCTTAGTTGTCTTGTGCATTCAACAATTGGTATCAGAGAAAGGTTCCTTGGAAGAAATCTTAAACACTTGAGGTAGATCTAGGATGGAGCACAAGAAAGAGATTCCTATGTTTGATGGAACAAACTGTGCATTCTAGAAGACAAGGATGGAAGGTTTTCTAGTTTATCTAGGATTTGATGTCTGGAAGCCAATTAAAGATGGATATATTATGCTTGCAAATGGTTTGAGCACTAATGATGAGATTAAGTAATATGAAAGAAATGGTAAAGAAAGGTATGCTCTCTTAAGTGGTCTTACAAATTTTGAATTAGTGAAAGTGATGAGTCTAAAAACTGCTAGATATATTTGGGTAAAGTTAGAAAGAATTTATGAAGGAGATGATAAGGTCAAAGAAACTAAGGTGTAAAATCTGAAGATCATGTTTGAGAACCTATGGATTTCTGAAGATGAGAATATTACTAGCTATATGAAGAGGGTAGATGAAGTTGCCAGTTACATCAGAGGTCTTGGTGGAGAACTCAAAGAACCAAATCTGGTAAAGAAAATTCTCATAACTCTTCCTAAATCTTATAGTCATAAATTTTCTGCTATTGAGGAATTTTCAAATTAAAATCAATATACTAGAGGTCAATTGAATGGTTCTTTAACTACTTTTGAGATGAGGGAATTTGGTACAATTAGTGGTGCAAAAGGTGAGATTGTTTTTAAGGCTATAAAATCAGAGGAGATCAAGGAATTAGATCAAGAGGATATTGATGATGTGGAAGCCAACTTTGTGAGGAGAATGAAGAAGGGTACTAGTATGTATTGTGGTAAGTTTCCTTTCAAATGTTTCAGCTGTGGAAAAATAGGTCATTATGCTTCAAGATGTCCAAACAAAGCTTGGAATAACAAAAATAAGGAGAACAAAGACAAGATGATTAAGAAAAATTATTATGTTAGAGAAGATGCAAGTATTTTTTATGATGAATTTGATTATGATGACGATGATGATGAATGCTTGTTCATGGATTTAAAAGATGAATATATTTTTGCTAACTCTAAGAGATGTGTGAAGGAAAGTCCTCTGGAGACAAAGGAAAAGACTTAAGGTACTTTGGTATATGCTTTTCATTCTAGACATGAGAAGAACTACTGGATCATTGAAAATGCATGCTCTAATCACATGACCAATGACAAGAGTAAGTTTTTTCAAACTTAAAAATATGGAGGATGTGTTAGATTTGGTGATGATACATCTGCTAAGATATATGGAAAATGTTTTATCAGTTTTTATGGCAAGCATAATACTGATGATGTCTACTATGTTAAGGGTTTAAGGCATATCCTCTTGAGTTTTGGAAAAATGTTTATCAAAGGATACACTATTATGTTTCAAGATGATGGATGTGAGATCATAAAAGGATCTAGAACTGCAATTGCTGCTGGAAGAAGGAAAAATGATTTTTTTTATCAACTCAAGGGTGTTGATGGTCACTGGTTTATGAATCAGATTAATAAAAGTTGGTTATGGCACAAGAGGATATGTCACATCAATTTTGATAAATTTGTAAGAATTATTTTAGTTCAAGTTGTGAGAGATCTGCCAAAGATTATAAATCTTATGAATGCTATCTATAAGGAGTGTCAAATTGGAAAGCAAGCAAGAAGAAGCTTCAAAGTCAAAGAATAATCTACTACTAGACTATTGGAATTGATACATATAGATCTTTTTGGCCCTATAAGAGTAAGAAGTATTCAAGGTGACATGTATTTCATGTTATTAATTGATGATTATTCTAGAATGACATGTGTTACTTTTCTCAAAGAAAAATTAGAAGCTCTAGACAAGTTTAAAGCATTTAAAGTTATGGCTGAGAATAAAATGGATATAAAAATAAAATGTTTGAGGTCTGATAGAGGTGGATAATTCACCTCCAATGGGTTTGATATCTTTTGTGAGAATCATGGCATAAAGAGGCACTTGTTTGCCCATAAGACTCCTCAACAGAATGGATTGGTTGAAAGCTTGAATAGGACTATTCAAGAAGCTGCAAGAACAATGATGAAAGAGGAAAATCTACCAAAAATCTACTAGAGAGAAGCAATCCACACTTCTGTTTATATACTTAACAAATTTCAAACAAGAGAAAACAACACAAAGACTCCCTATGAGCTATGGTATAGAAGGATTCCTACTATCAAGTACTTCAAAGTTTTTGGAAGCAAATGTTATATCAAAAGAGATGAAGATAACTTAGGAAAGTTTGATGCAAGGTTTGATGAAGGTATTTTCCTTGGATATTCTACTAGAATTAAAGCTTACTGATGCTACAACAAGAGATTGAGAAATATTGTTGAGAGTGCAAGTGTCAAGGTTGATGAAGATTTACAAAAAACATTTAATGGTGATAGATGGATATGAGTTAGATGAATCTTCTTGCAAAGAAGAAGAAAAAGCTAAAGAAAAATAAGTACAAATTGAAGAGGAAGAAGCTCTAGAAAAGACTCCTAAAACTCCTAATTATGTGCAAAAGAATAATTTTGAAGAACAAATCATTGGAGATAAGAGTAGAGGTGTATTGAAAATAAGAAAATCTACTGAAGAACAGGTAAATCTATGTTTATTTTTTGAATTTGAACCTAAAACAGTGATTGAGGCATGTAAAGATGAATATTGGATCAAGGTTATGGAAGAGGATTTGTTGTAGATTTAGAAGAATCAAACTTGATAACTTTTCCCAAGACCATCAAATAAAAATGTGATTGGAACTAAGTGGGTATTCAGAAATAAACTAAATAAGAATGGAGAAGTGGTAAGGAACAAGGCAAGGATTGTGTGTAAGGGCTACTCACAAGTTGAAAGAATAGATTTTGAGGATAAATTTTCTCTGGTGGAAAGAATGGAAGCTATCAGGATGTTTTTGGCATTTGCAACACATAAGGATTTCAAATTTTATCAAATGGATGTGAAGTTTGCTTTCTTGAATGGAGAACTGGAAGAAGAAGAAGTATACACAGAACAATCAAAAGGATTTAAGTTATCAGACAAACCATATATGGTCTGCATATTGAAGAAGGCATTATATGGATTGAATCAAGCTCCTAGAGCTTGGTATGCAAGGTTGGATAAGTATTTGATATATCAAGGATTCAATAAAGGTACCGTAGATAGCAATATTTACTTTAAAGTTGAAAAAGATAAAATCTTGATTGTGGTTGTATATGCTGATGACATAATCTTTGGATGAAATGAAGCTATGTGCAATAAGTTTGTAGAAGAAATACAAAAAGAGTTTGAAATGCTATGTTTATCCTAAGACTGATCAAAACAAGTATAGATCAATGATTGGTGGATTTCTATATCTAAGTACTACTAGATCAAATATCATGCATTCAATTTGTCTTGTGGCTATATTTTAGGAAGATCTTAGAGAGTCACATGTTGCAACAGTGAAAATAATATTTAGATACTTGAAGGGAACTTTGGATCATATCTTGTGGTATCCAAAGGATACTAATTTTACTCCGAGTGCTTGCACAAATGTAGATTGGGATGATTATGTAGATGACAAGAAAAGTAAAAATGGTGGTGCATTCTTTCTTGGATGTAGATTGGTGTCATGGCTAAGCAAGGAACAAGATTCAGTGTCTTTATATACTACAAAATAAAATTGCATTGCAATAGAATCTTGCTACACACAAGTGTTATGGATGAGGCAAACATTGAAGGATATCAAGGTAGTATATGATGAACCAATTTCTATCTTCTATGACAATACAAGTGTTATCAATATTTCAAAGAATCTAGTAATGCATTCAAGGACAAATAATAACTCAATCCTATATCACTTTCTGAGAGACAAGGTTGTAGAGAATGAATTAAAGATTGAGTATGTGCCTACAAAGGATCAGGTTGTTGATATATTCACTAAGGCTCTAAGGATGCTTTTGAGTATCTCTGGGAGAAGTTGGGGGTTATTTCCCCTCCTTTGAACTAGATGTATAAGGAGATGCATCAGTCCAATGGATTTCAAGATCCATTATTTGTTTTGGACTAATTATTGGTGGTTACCTCTTAGGGGGAGTATGTAGTGAAATTATTAGTTGTTGCAGTAAAAAAGATTGAGTGTTGTCATTATGCAGTGGTTGCTGATTACTGTAGTATGGTGTGTGATCCTAAGGGGGAGTATACTAAGTAGTGATGGAAAAAACATTGTAGATCAGTTGTGAGAAGGTTGAATGATGTCAAAGGGGAAACATAAGTGATGCAAATCTTTAATCCTTTGCCATTGATGTCAAAGGGGGAGAGAATAATGTGAAAAAAAAGGGAGAATGAAGCATATGAAAATGATAAGTTGAAAGGGGGAGAGTAAGTAATGTGAAAGAGTAAAAGAGAGATATTATTGAGTTAATTTTGTAAGGGGGGAAAGAAAAAGAGTTGGTATTATTGTGTCTTTGATGGTTTTTCACATTGTGTGTTTCCATCAATGACAAAGGGGGAGATTGTTGCAAGTATGAGCAATTGGTGTTGTCAATGATATCAACAAGCTCGTGTTGTCATTGGTGTCAACTATATGAGAAGAATATTTTTTCAAGAGTATGTGTAGTTGTTGGTATTGTCTATGTTGTTGCATTAATGATGTTTTGATTAGTTGCATTATGTTGTCATTGGTAAGCTACTGGTGTCAACCTCTAGTGTTGCTTTGATAAGATTATATCTATGGATGTATGGTTCAAATTTATATGTTTTAGTTGGCTTGATGATGATGAAGAAGTACTGAAGATGATGAGGATGTGTCTCTAGTGCTTTGTTTCCAAGTGCTTTTGAAATTTTTTGATAAAAAGAGGAAACAATGAGTTGCAATGTGTTTTGGGTTAAAGAGTAATGTTCTAGTTTTGTTTCACATTTCTTCCAGGTTGAAGATCTACTTATGCATTTTGGATATGATGATTATAGGTGTTCAAAGGTGTCGTACTCTGAATTTGGTGTGTTGGATCATTATACAAAGAAATTTGTGTGAACTATGCATGGTAGAAATGTCTGGGAGAAATGTTTTTTCTCTGCATTTCTCTGCAGTTTGGTTTTAGGTCTTGGATATCTGGAGGGATACTGATAGTGTTAGTATCTTGCTTCAGTAAAAAAAATTCAAGGTTTGGTGCTTCAGAAGTCAATTTATTAAGTTATAGTGTATGGAAGAGTTATCTAAGTGTACTGGGTGTGTACATTCTTCAGGTGAAAGTTGTTGCAAAGGAGTTTGTTGGATTTTAGGGTATTTGTGCAATATTATAGATTATGTTCTAGTGATATTTGTTGTCCATGAGTTTTGGTTGGATCAAAGGAAGCATGTACTTAAAATATTAATGGTGTTTACATGGGTAATGACTGACTTGGGCATTTACACTAGTGAAATTTGTGGAAGTTTGGTGTGGCATGTATGATTGGATTTAAGTCCTAGCTAAGGTGTGTTGTGGTTTTCCTTCATTCCTTTCCATTGTAGATGTTTTGGTGCAAACCTAATATGAGTTTGCATGGTTGAGGTGCATAGCTGACCTTAGAGAATGTTTTCAAGATTGAAGATGATATAAATATGAGTTGAGTTGTTGAGGGATACAAATATAGATAAGTATGATGTGAATTGTACAGTATTAGAGTGTGAATTTGAGAAGTGTAGTACAAGATTTCATGTGTTAGATTACTGAATGTAGTGAGCATAAGGTGTCTACAATTATACAAAAAGACTATGAAGGTGTTGGTGATGTTGTGGTAGAACTTTTTGTTACTTTGAGATGGATTTCTCGTTGTAACACTCTTCTCTATATTCTTTTCTATTATGGAAGTGAGCCTTTCTTTTGCTTGGGCAATGAGCCCTCCGATAGTGAGCCCTATTGTATTTGGTGATGATATTACTTTATGTTGTGAGTTAATCATCACCATGGTTTTTCCCATATTGGATTTTCCATGTAAATCTAGTATTTTTTTGTGTAATACCCCTCCGTTTTGCTTCTTGTTCGGTTTGCTTTATGCTATGTTTGGTTGCAGTTACTTTGATACTGGATACATTTTATTATGATGTTTTGATCACTACTATTGAGCAACAACTATTATTGTGGGATGTGGTTATCTGATTATTGTTTCACATGCGTTATGGATTAATGATGTTGTAGAGTTAGCATGAGATGTTATTATGAGATTATTGGAATTATGATAGAAGTGTCAATTTTGATGAGTGTATGGGTGAAGAGGACGGGTTCGCATCAATTGCTTGCGAGCACCCTACGGATCCGTAATTCCTTCTTCACAGTGTGTATTATATGTTGGATATATTGTATGATGTTGTTTACTTGGTTTCAGGATTGCAGGTACATGACATCGACTCCACCTGGTTTCACAGGTTTGAGCGTGTCGATCCAATGGTTAAGTTGAACAAGAGATAGTAGCTAGATAACATGTGTCAAGTTTACACCCTAGCCTTAGTGTGTTGCCAATCATGTGTGTCGAGTCATTGTCTGTCTTGCTTTAATGTTATTTAATTCTGAAGGATTCTTGATTTGGAAATAGATATTTAGAATAATTGCATTTAAATCATGTTGATGGTTATTTAATTTAAATAATGCAATGTGGATAAAAGTTTATATTTAAATTAATTAATTATATTATATTTATTTAATTAATTAAATTTAATCCAAGGGGCTTGAATTTAGTTATTAAATAATTAAATTAATTAATTAAACGTGATGCAAGAAAATGAAAGGAAATAAAAGAATTAAAATTAATTTTGGAATTTAATTTCATCTTGTGGGAATTAAATTAGAAATTGTAATTAAATGTTTAATTGGGAAATGAGTTTCAACTTTGAAAATTAATTTATTTGAAATTGCATTTTAAATTGAAAGTGGGTTTTCGAAAATTGAAAATTGAAATTAATATCTAATTTGCATGTAATGTGAATTAGGGTTACACTAGGTATTTTTGATTTATAAGGAATGCATGTTTTAATTTTAGGGCAGAAAAAGTTTTAGGAAAAATACATTTTTACAGCAGAGAAGAAATTTTGGAAAAATTTGCACAAGAAGGGTTTGAAGAAAGTTTTGCTTGTAGAATTGATTGGAGGAAAGATTGTTTGCATTTGTTGGGTTTTGGATTGGATTCGTTGGAGGATTGAAGAAAGTTTAGGAAATCTTTGGAGGAGGCTTGCATCAGAAATTAATCTTTTCCTGTAGCTTCTTGATCCAGATTTTCCTCTTTTTGTTTTATTGTTCTTGACTGTTTTTAGTATAGTAGTGATTAAAGATTTGTTTGTTAAATCTATTTTAGAAAATAAATTTGTTATTAGAAGAAAAGAATTAAATAAAATTACATCTTTTGCTTTTTGAAAATTCTTGAGTGAAAATTGTGAAAACCTCAGTTGAATTTTAATTTGTTTGAGGAAATCGATTATTTTGTTTTTGGAATCGAACATAGAGATTGAGCAATGCATTCAAAATGTTTTTTTTTAGAAAATGAAACCCTCTGTAGAAAATCAAATTTATTTTGAAAACCCTATGTTGAAATTAGGTGGAGAAATCTTGAGGTTTTGAAACTTCTAAATTTAATATAGATCCGTTTTGATATAATTGTTCTTTTATTGTTTTAGAATTCAGAAAAATGGATTATAAAGAATTAATTTTAAGTCTCTTGAAATTTGAGTTGATTCTAAAAAAGCTTTATAATTTTGCCTGTAAGTGATTATTTTCACAAAATTTCCCCAATTAATTACTGTTGAAATTCGTTTGTTATATATATATATATATATATATATATATATATATATATATATATATATACATATATATCTTTATATATATATAATATATATATACATACAATTTATTTTATTAAATCTTATTGGTTTGTATTTTTTTTCCATCGTTCGTACGACAGATGAACTTTCGAAATGTGTACAGAGTTTGTTTTTTAAAAAAATAAATATTTACAAAAAAATATGGAATCACATTTTTTAACAGTCATTGTTTTGGGTGGGGCTTTGAACCCACCGCCGCTCCCTTAGAAGGAGGTGCGGCTGCCTCCAAAGGCAGTGCCCTCCACTGTGTGGAGGGAGCGTTGTCTTTGAAGGTAGCGCAACCCTCATATGAGGTGCGAATGGTGGGGAGTGGGGGTTCGGCCATAGCCGACCCCTCTCCAAAAACCTCATTTTTATTAACATTTAAAAAAAGACAGGAATTAACAATTCCGCCTGCCAAACTAATGTGGGGTTCGATAATTTTAGTAGTATTATATTTTAATGTGTGAATATATATATAATATATATATATATATAGTGTATATATAATGTATATATTATATATATATTGTATATACAGTGTGTATATATGTATTTATATAAGATAAAGAAATACATTTGTTTATTTGAAAACATTGAATGGAATATTTGATCAAAGTTAGTAGATATTTTAATATATGTATATATATAGTTAAATATATGGATATATATTTAACGAATATATTACATAAGAAATTAATATGGAGAGTAGATGCAATATTTTATGACTATTTTATTTAGACATTGTGTATAGTTGGAAAATTAAAAGAGATATGGAATTTTGATTTTAAATTGTTTAAAATAGAATTTCTTATATTTGTAGCTTGAAGGCGTTTATTTTATTATTTCGATTATTTGAAAGAGATTTTTTTTTTATATTATTGTGCATGGAGTTTTTAAAAGATAAGGTTGAATGCATGGTTAAATTGTTAACGAAAAGGATATTTTAAGATATTTTATAAATTTCATGTTTTAAATAGAGAATTGAAAAGATATAGATTTTGGATAGAAATTGAATATAGCAATCGCAATAGTTTATGTTGTATTAGAGTTAAATCTAGGAGATGAATATATTGAAAAAGGCAAATAGTTATTATGTTTTATTTATTCCCATAGAGAAAATTTATCATTGTGATTGGAATATTAAAGAATATATATATAATTAAGTTTATTAATATATATATTTGGTGTATATATAATATGGAGCATATATATGTATATATATATATATTAAGTGTAAATTCATTATCGTATTTTATTGTAATAAGATGCATGCAATATATTATTGAATAGAGATTTAAAAATGGATTGATTAGTGTATGTGGAAAATGGATAGAGAAACAATTTCTTTATTATATTAAAGTGATTGAATGTTTTAAATAGAAAATTGAATGAGATGTAAGATTTGGTTAGGAAATGGAAAGAGTTTACTTGCACGGATTTGTGTCGATTTAAAAGTAAATTAAGAAGTTGTTTATATTGATGAGGCAAATAGTTATTTTAGTTTATTATATTTCTATTAGAGCAATTAATTTATTGTGAATGAAATTATGAATGAGATATGGATTTAGTATATCCAAAAATAGTAATGTTCTCATGATTTCCTTAAATGTTCTGGTTTCGCTGTAATTCGTAAAGGAATGTAAGTTTAAATTGTTTAAATGGAAATAGAAATATGGGTATATGATTATTTGAGTTAACCCTGTAAATGTGTCATTGACCTTGTTAACGTTACCTATTGAATGAATATAGATTTAGGAAATCCAAATATTATATTTGTTTAATGACTTGAATGCTTTTGTGGCTATGTCGTCAAGTTGCATTGTGGGTTTTTGGGATTTAGTGTTAGTCCTAAATTACAAGTCTTCCAGAAGAACTTAGAGGATAAGGGTTGTTGAATCTTTATGCCATCCAGTTGTTTCCCTTGGGTAGTGCATGGCATCTTTTCAGTCTTACCCGGTTTCCATGAACAGGGATGTTTTGTACCTCCTGTGAAAGGAGTGGACTATGTGGTTTTTGCCTCCAAAATGTTTGGAGTGAGTTCTATCTTTTGTTTCCTCATTGTGTTGGAGTGGATTATGATGCCTAGTTGGTATGCACTTGTGTTTCCCTTGGTGGATTGTTTGGGGTGTGTGTTGTCAAATAGAAGAGTGGCTTTTGTTAGGGGCCGAAGCCCAAAGTGGTAAACTGGGTAACCTTCAGAAGTGATTTAATCAAGTGATAATTAAATTAATGTACTTATATGATTAGGATGCATTCACACTAATCAAGATAATTTAATCCTCACTTATAGACACAAGGGCTCGTCTAGACTTGGGATGAGTGAGAAGGCCTGGAATGGCATAGTCATTTATCTTGTCAGTACGAGAGGTATTTGATGCCGCATGAGTGAGTATGAGGGCCGGGATTTGGTTGAGGCCACCAGGATTTCCAGAGCCTATGAAGGATGCCCAGAGGAGATCTCATGACTACTATGCGATGACACTCTATCTAGGACAACTGTTAATTATTTTATGTATATGGTTCGGTGAACATACTTGATTAATATTATGTCTGGAAGCAATGTGACCTACGTCAGTGATGTTGGAGTTGTACTTGATTTGTACTTGCATGGTGATTGAGTTGTACTTGTTAGTTCATTTGCTTGGTTATATCAGTATGAGTCAGTATGAGTCTGCCTTTGGTTAGTGGTTGTAGATCTTTTTCCATGTTACCTTGTTACTATCTCCTAGCATGGGGGGTGGGCCTTCGAGTACAACTTGGTTGGGTGGAATATGCACCAAAACCGCTGGGTCCCCATCTATCTTCAGTACTTGGTGGCGAGACATCCAGATGGACAGCTCGAGTTCTTGTGTTATTCTTGCTTTGTAATATTTCATTTTGTATAAGTTATTTACCCCTCTTTTGTTATGAGGTGGAGTTATGTAATTGTAATACATTTGTACTATTGTCTCATTCTGGGAATGAGTGATGTAACTATTGGATTAAGTTAATGATTATGAGATTGTATCTTGGTTGATTATCTTATTATGTTATGTGGTATTCTTATGATGTATGATGTTTATTTCATAAAGTTTATGATGTTGTGGTTATATGTAATATGTATGTGTGGGTTTAAGTAATCCTAACCTTGTAGCCTTAGAGGTTGTTGTTAATTAGTAAGTGAATGTGTATGTTAAATGCACTTTATAAAAAAAAAATTGGTTCGCTTAAGATGTTAATTGCAACTTCCTTTAAGGTTACTTGGCGGGGCATTACATTTTGTGCATGGTGTTGGTTTGATTTAGTTTTGGTTATATTCTTTCATGATAAAACATTTTAAATAGATTAAGGATTAATTGAATGAATGTGGATATGAATATTTATGAGGGTTTTGAAGTTTTAAGGTACAATTAATTCACCCCCTGTCTTAGTTATCTTGTGCATTCAACACATATTTCTTAGTTTTTTATTTAAATCTACATAATTTAGTGATATATTTCTCCTTTAGAGAATCTAAGTAGTTCTTCACCGAATTTGAATGCGATATTATATTGTTTTTGAAAGATTTATTGTCAAAACTAGCTTTCATTATTTTTAAAATTTATAATTACTTGCAATCATGGATGTGCACTTTCCACCAATAATGTTAGTGATTAATATTATTTATAACTTGAATATTGTATGTTCTCACCCTTCCCATTTTAGGATCTTGATGATTAAAAGATGTGAAGGTTCTTATGTTTCATTATAAAATTATAAAAAAAAGGTTTAGTTTTGGATAATATAATGGTATTAAAGTTGTGATCTTTCAAACTTACATAAAGCTAATAATTTGATGTGAAGTATAATACATGCATGCTAGTGATAGAGAATTCAAATACTACTAGATAGAAAGAAGGAAATCTTGATCACCAAAACATCAAAACACAAAATTGGAGCAACAAAGTCTACAAATATAATAGTTTAAAATGGAAGGAAGAGATAAGATACTCATTTCATATGAAGATAAATATTATCATGATATAATTTCCTTATCCAAGGAAACTAATAGATGACCAATCTAATGATAGTGTTGTTGCAAACCATGAAAATAATGAATGTACATAAAGTATCCCAAATCATATAGGATAAGAGAGTACATCAAAAACCATAATTAGTTTCATAGTTATACCTTTCCAACCCACTCTACCATGAAAGGAAGAAGGGTTACCTAAGCTTGAGGAGTAAAATTCAGTAGTAGGTGACATTAAAATTACTACAATGAATATAGAGCCCTTACACCAAAAATTTAGGTATAAATTTCCCTCACAATATTTTTGTATTGAAGATAAGAAGTGGCACAAGGAATGAACAAATACCTACAAAAAATTAGTGTAATAGAAGTTTACAACATACAATGGGAAAAATAACTCTTGCTAGTTTTAATGGATCAAATAAATGTACAATAGATAAATATCTATAGTTAAATCCATGTATAAAGAATAATATATTTTGTCACCCTCTTTCTAGAGGGCATAATGCATAGATGTTAGTACCATGGTTTTGTCACCCATGGTCACAACCTCATCAATACTTATGATTAGGCTAGTAGAAGGTTGATTAATTTATTTGAAAAAAGGACCCTAAGATTCATTTTAGAGGGTTGTCCCAACTAAGACAATGAAGCACTATGAAAAAATATATGGTTTAATTATAGAGATTAATTGTGATGATTCCTACTGTATCCAAAACAAGGCTCACTATAATTTTATTATAAAAATATCAAGGGTTTGGTGAATTATTTCAACCCACCCTCTTTGTAGGAGCCCATCAATAGGTCTCTAACACTAGAACCTTTAGTTCATAAAATTAAGTTCTAGCCAAAGGCCCCTCTTTGAAAGAAATCCTTTAGGAAGGATTAAATCAATCAAAGAATATTTTATCTAGAAAAGTGGAAGAGACCAAGAATGAATTAATGTGGAATAAGTTATGTTTCACCTACAAGAACCATGGGAACTAGGAAATATATGTCTTGGTTGGGTACATATGCACTACATTGAGGTGATTTAAGCTAAAGAATTTGAAACTGGATATTTATCCAAAGAATGAGGAATAAAAACCAAAACCTAGGAAGAAGGAAGAAGTGATTTCAAGAGGAACCTTTGCCACATATTCTAGTACTCCTAAGTATAATCCCTTCATAGTTTAAAAATATTTGAATGGGAGAAGGATCATAATATTATTTGATAGTGGATGAAGGATTGGTAACCAAAAGATATTGAGGTAAAATACTTCAAATAATTCAATATGATGTTTTTAGTTGGATTTACCATTCCTTGCACAAAGAAGAGTCCAAAAATGAGCCTCAACCTATGCAATTACAATTTGAGTGATGAATTCTATATTGTTGGAAAATGAGATATCATTGTGCTTTTGGGATTACAATGGATACATTCCCTTAGAGACTCTACAAAAAACTATCAAACCATGGATTTGAAGTTACACTTAGTTGGAAAAGAGGTAGTTCTTTTAAGAATGAAAAATGGAGCTCCCAAAATTATTTTTAGAAAAATAATGGAGAGAAATTTTTATCGAGGTCAAGCTACTTGGGTGTTTGTTAGAAATCACAACATATTTAGAGGTTAAGAAGTATTATCATATAGATATGCAATCCATTTTGGATAATCATAGAAGTTTCTTTAATGATATATCTATTGGATGACCACTTGATAGAGTTTTCTAGTGTTCCATAGAGATTCAATAGGGAACCAAACCAATTATCACTACTCCTTATCACCATCCTAGGAGGCATAAGAAAGAGATTAACAATACCATCAAAGATTTCTTTATACATGGGTTATATTAGGCCCATCTTATGTCCCTTTTATTCTTCCATAGTTTTGGTTAAAAAGAAGGATGGAACCATGATAATGCTTATAAATTATAAATCCCTAAATAAGAAGATAATAAAAAATAGACCCCGAGTTAGGATACCTTTAGATTAGGGTTAGAGATGAAGATATCCATAAGACAAATTTCAAGTTTCAGTTTTGACATTATGAGTTTCTAGTCATGCCTTTTGGCTTACCTAATACACTTACCACATTTTAGTTCTAGATAAGTTACAAGGAGAAATTTTCTCCTAAGAAATAGACCTTTGTGAACATACCATTAGATCGGGGTTAGGGAGGGAGTTATCCATAAGAAAAATTTCAAGTGTTACTTTGGACACTAATTTTCTAGTCATGCCTTTTGGTTTACCTGATGTATCTTCCACCTTTTAGTCTCACATGAATCAAGTATTTAACAAGTAGCTAAGGATTTTTTTCTAATACCATTTGATGATATTTTCATCTACAATAATACTTAAGAGGATAATCTAAGGCACATATATGAATTACTATGTATCCTCGAGTCATAGGCTTTATTTGCTAAGGAGTCCAAGTGAGAGTTTGAGATAACATAGATCTTGTATCTAGGACATGCCATCAATGCTTAGTGATTTTAGGTAGAACAAGAGAAGATCCAAGCAATAATATATTAGCCTAATTTGAAGATATTGACATAATTGAGAGGATTATTTGGCCTCTATATCTATTACAAGAGATTTATTAAGGATTTTACATAGTTCTCAACACTCTTAATTGATTTAACAACAAAAGGATTCTTTAGATGGACTAGTGTAGCATAAAAAAATTCAATAACCTCAATGAAATAATGATTTCATGTCATTTCCCATTTTTTCTTTTATTATCATTTCCTTGTGTGCTAGAATGTGATTCTCTAGGAGTAGGGGTTGGAATAGTGTTGATGGAAAATAAGAATCCAATAGCATTTAAGAGTAAAAAGCTCAAGGAATTCAAAATAAGGTTCTTAATATATGATAAATAAATTTTAGCCATCATGCATGTATTGAAAAGTTCATGCAATGCCTATTTTGTGGCCAATTTTTGGTGAAGACAAATCACAATAACTGAAGTTCTTCCTTATTTAGAAGGATATGAATGGGAGGAAAAAAAAAGGGCAAGACAAGTTCATTCTTATGATTTTGACATAGATTATGTTAGGGGGAAAAAATGTAGTAGCTAATTATTTTTCTAGAAATCTAATTCTACACTCTATGCATAACATATCTCCTAATTGAAAGGTTGATATTATAATTGAATATACCAATCATTGTTTTTCTACTGACATCCTAGAAGTAAATTCGAAAGGTGTGAAGTTGAAATTAGCAAATGAAATCATCCTCTATAAGGATAGATTTTATCTCATCCTTAAGTCAAAGATGAAAGACAAAGTCTTGAGGGTAGTCCATGATACACTATTGGAAAGCCACCCCAAATAATTCAAGACATAGAAGAAAACCAAGGAAATATTTCATGGAAAATACCTAATTATAATGTCCTTAATAATATTAAATTATGCATTGCATGTCAAAAAAAAAAAAAAAGCAAATATTTCTAGCAAGCCTTTTTTATCCCCTACCCATTCTACATCAAAAGTGAGAACATTTTGATGGAATTCATCATAGGAATTCCAAAGGTACATGGTAAGGATTGAAATTTTATTTTTGTGGATATACTCACAAAATATTATCACTTCTTTCCCATAAATTTTGAGTTCAAGGAACCTTAGGTAGTTGAACTATTTTTCCAAAGAAGTGTTTAGGATTCATGGTATAGTGAGTAATTGAGAGAGAAAGTTCCTTAGTCTACTTTAGCAAGATAAATTTTATTTGATAGGGACTGAGATTCTACCAAGTTACCACCCTTAGATAGATGTACAAACAAATATTATGAGCAATTGGTTTGAGGGTGACTTAAGGAATTATGTAGCAAGATAGTAAAAACATGGATCAAATGGCTCCATCTAGGATAATATTTCTATAATAACAATCATCACATTCCATAAACATGGCCCCATGTAAGAGAGGGGGACTAACCACGTCAAGGCTCCAGGTCATGGAGAGCTGAGAGCAGAGGGCTGCCCTAACTTACCTCACTCTAAAGGGTGTTTTGGGGTGAAGGTTGAGAATGAAGAGCACAATGACATTCTTTTGTCACTCTACAAACCTGAAGTTCAGGTTGGGGCTAGGAAAGCTAGTTTTTGGAGTCAATACTGCACCTTAGATAGCTCTTTTTCTGAGGACAACAACACAGTTCTGGGATGATACTGTGGTGTGTTGGTGTCTGTATGGCCAGAAAATGTAAAATGCAATAAAGGACACTAGAAATTGACTAAAAAACCTAGCTAAATGATTTTAATGAAAAATACAGAATGATGAAATACAAAAAGTAAATATGGAAATGATAAAGTAAATAAAATGAACACAAAGGTGATGAAAACTAACTCACTTAAACACTAGTTCACTAGCTAACTTCACACATACATTCACCTACACACAAACAAGAAGGGGAAAATTGTTGGGGCTATATAGGGGCATGCCTCAGTCAGACCCCCACTTTGGTGTTTCCACCTCCACGGATAGCCAAAAAGAAAATGAGTAGAATATGCGATAAAAAAGATAAAGGAAGTGCAATGAACACTACAAAAGACTAAACTACTCTATAAAATCACAAAGGAGAGGAATGAAGCATTACCACCTCCACCCAAAGGCTTTCAAGGCCAATGAAGGGAGAATGCAAGCAATGAACTTGGCAAAGTCACCACCGCCCCAACCATGGTGAAGGGAGGTCTTGCAAGACTCCAAGATCACAACTTCTATGGTGGCCTCACACTTGCAATGTGGAGTTGATGGAGTGTCAAGCTACTGCAATGCTCAAGATGGAGTGCTAGAATGAGAACGTGCTTGATAGATTGAATGTGAGTGAAAAAGTTGAAGTGATAGTGAATAGAATGAATTTGAGGGTGGGATGAGAAGGAATAAGTTGTTTTCGAGTCAGTTGGTTGACAAAAGGACGTTACAATTTGTCCCAATGAGGAGTGTAACACCTTTGCCAACTTCAAATGTGGGAATCTGTCATGGAGGGTAGCGCATCGCACAGACGTCTGCGCTCCACGATTTCATCCTCGATAAATATTCTCTCATCGACACACAAGAAAAATTCCAAGTGGATGCATTCTGAAAGTGTCATGTGGAATTTTTCCTTCGAATTTAATTTTCTAAGGTGAGGGTATGTGAAAGGGGAATTTACAAAAGGGGTACAAATTCTCTCTTATACATTTCCCCCCCACTTTAGTGAGCACAAATGTTGATGAGCATTTAGTAAAGTAAATTGAAGAGTTATAAATGTATACCCGAACCATTGAGGAAGCAAACCATGATCTGGAGAACTTGAAAGAACAAGGCAGGAAAAGGACTTCATGGGTACTCTCCCCTGAGGAGTTTCAAAAAAATAACTCCATAGCTCTATAGAACTATGAACTTGCACAAAGTACACTAAAGGCCCTCATACCAATGATGAATCCCACAGGATGTAAGCACCTCATAGGCCCGTAGACCTGCAAGAAGGCATTCCCCCAAGTACTCTTTCATGAAAGAAACCCAATGTAAGGGGACTCCACAGAGTCAGACTAAAAAGAGGTTTCACAGGTGCACCTCCAAAGCAGCATGTTAATCCACAGATAAAACATGTCAGAAAACAAAAAGCAGCCACACAGGAAAACAAACAAACAGTCACACAGATTGTCAACACGTTGAAAGTCTTTCAAAGGGGTCCCTCAAGAAGGCTTCAAAAGGAGAGGGATTAACTCAAGGGACACATTGTTTGAAAGTGTCAAAATATTTTTCGCAAATTGATTCATAATCAAGGAATCCTTTCGAAAGATGTTCACTTCATCAAGGAATTCAAAAAGAATAAAATTCCCCCTCACAAGGGGAAGGTAGAGGCTTCTCTCGTAAGAAAATTTGCTCCCTCCTCGAAGGAAAGTTTTCAAGTTCTTTCTTTGCAAACCCATGATGAAGGAAACACATTCCATTAGGGGTCCAAATTGAGAATGCAATTTTTTTAGAAAAGGTTTGAAAAGGATTTTTGAGAAAATATTTGTTGGCAATGAATGCATTTTCTAAAAATCAAAGTATCATGGAAATGACATTGTCACACATATGAGGGACAAATCAAGCAAAGAAGAGAGAAAGACAAGAAAAAGGGAGAAAGAAACAATGACATCACAAACAGAAGGCACAAGAGCGATTTGATATTTAAGGGTCAAAGATGCTCATAAATATATATAAGTATTGTGACCGATGGATTAGTATGGGCCAATGATGCTTGATCCATGGAGAATCGAAGCATAATGAAGCCACTAATGCTAATCTCAATAGGATCAATGAAATGTAAATTAAACGAAGCATCCATTAAAACCAAACATTCTAAACTACAAAAGCATTAAATGTCTACTTTAATCCATTCAAAACATATCTCGTTGTGGGAGTGGTGTCTTGTTGATGTGGAACAGTGACCCTTTCCCAATCCCGTGGATAAATGAGCTTGTTCCAATCAGTTTTATTGAAGAAAATTGATGAAACCATTGATATATGTGTATGAAAACATGATTTTGATCTAAATGAGCATGATGCAAGCTAGTTTAACATGATTTTATGCTAAAATTATGTAGATGTGCAAATTCTAAGCTAATTCTAAATGGATTTCAAACTAAATATTCAAACCCTAATTAATAAACAAGCTAAATGGATGAATTATGTGATTATGGAAGCCATTAATGGAAGCTAAGCTAATATGCAAGTGAAATAAACTAAAAAAAACATACTAAATGTATGCTAAATATGGGTGTGAATGTGAGTGATTTTAACACCATAACTTTGATGTTAAAAGATGGATCCATTTGTCTCCAAATAGTGACCTATTTATAGGAGAGAAAATGAGAAATGGAGGGTTGAGATCAAAAAGACCAATCAATGGTCAAGGATGGAAGAATTTGGAGGCATGGATCATGGATTCTCATCAATAGGTGAGAATGAAAAATGAGATTTAATCAAGGGATTACATTTGATCCAAAAGGGCACACTTTTGACCTATACAAGAGGTCACAAGTTAACTTACACAAGAATTTTGAGTTAACTTGCATATGAAGCTTTGTAAGAATATTCCCTTTTTCAAATGAGGAGAGAGAATATTCTTTGGAATATTCTCATGGGTGAGGGAAAAGGATAATTAGTTAATTAAAAGAAAGTTTAATTGTGCAAAAGGGGAAGGAATATTCCATGGGAATATTCCTTTTGGAGGAATGTGCAAAGGAGGAATATTCCCTTGCAAGTGGGGGGATTAATTTAGTTAAGATATTTGATAATGAAACAATGTTAATTATGCAATTGATTTAGAAGAATTAAATGATATTCATTAAATAAAATGATTTAATGAATGGGGGAAATGTAGAATGATATTTAATTAAATAACTTAGGGTTATTTAATTAAATAAGAAGATTTAGGGGTTTAAATTAAATAGTTTGATTTATTTAATTTAATGAGATGAAATGTTAGCATAAAAGGGGGTGAATTAACTTGATTAAATCAATTAGGTTAATGGATGAAGATGATGTAATTAATTAAATAGCAAGGAAATTTAATCAATTAAGTGAAAAAGGATGAGTTTTAGGAGGAAATGATGTTAGTATACCTGATTCGAGTGCATGATATCATTCATGACATTTTTTAATGTCTACATTTTGCCCCTCTTTGAAGCAAGGTCCCTGATGCTTCGGTTCAAAGACTAACACTCTTCAGATTAAAAACTATTGTTTAAATCAAAAAATACAAATTTCTAATTTTTAGATGCCCTAGCGAAAGTAATAAGTTGGTTCCCCACCCCCTCAAGAAATCAGGGAATTTTTTTTAATTTTGGGTTGATTTCTCGACAAAGGTTAAATGCTGCCCAAGGGATCCGGAAAGGCTCTAGGATGCAAGAAACGTGCCAAAAATACAAAAAATGATGCAAAATAAGCTTCATTTTGGTAAGATTAGTGGAAATGGTGAAAATCCCTAGATTTAAGGGGTTAAATTAGGGTAAAAAACCCTAATTTGGAGGCTTAAATAGGTTAAAAAGGGTCCTTTTCAATTCATTTTTGCATTCACACCTTTAGGATTCTTGTAAATTGAGCTCTGACCCTCTAACGAGATGGCACAATGAGTGCTCCCATGACACATTTCTGATCGGGTTCGCAAGTATCAGAGGCTTCCGAGCGTAGGACCATCGGTATGTGATTCGAAACGTGATTTGAAATTTGACTTTTAGGTGCATTTAATGCATTTTGAAATTTGAACTTTGGAGGCATCACTATATAGCGATGCTATTTTTAGAATCGACGAAACTATTTGGATTTATAGCGATGCATATGTGATTAGAGACTTAGTTTGTGATTTAGATTTAGGGTTTCAGATTCTAAATAGCGACACATCTTTTGATTTTAAAAAATAGGGTTTAGGGTTTTCCAAAAATAAAATTGCGACGCATATGTGTTTAGCGATGTATATGTCGATTTGGAATTTAAATGCTTCGAGAGTCATAGTTTGAAATTTTAATTATAGCGACACTATCATAAATAGTGACGCTATTATCATTTTGGGGATTAAAACTCCAAACTTAGTCAAACTTTTGTGAAATTTGACATCATGCGCTTTGTGGGTGCAAGAGGTGATCCCGCCTTTGATGTCCCATGGGCATCGACTAATTATTTTATCTAGTCTTAGTGATTAATCTGAGTTGCGACAGGAGCACCTAGGGGAGATCAGTTTGTGGTACCTATCTTACATTCCTATTGTCCAAATACATTTGGCAATGATGAAAATGTTGTGCAAGAGATGGCACAACGAGACCTCATCATTCCACTTACCTACCGGTGAGACGACAGTAACACTAGAGGATGTATGGCAGATATTGCATTTGTTGATACATGGTGAGCATGTGATATATGATGTTGATGCTTGTTATGATGCCTACCATGAGGTGCTTGACTAGGAGGACATTGTTTTGGTCACCTCCCAGATAGACCTCGAGAGTACAGAGGTCGGGTGCCGACTTTCAGACTGATCATTGCAGTGATTATCTTAGGTTTGGTTGCTCCAGATCGATGAAGCAGAGGATTTAGTCTAAGATGGGGTTTGGCTTGGCATAGGATACTCTTTTGGAGGACTCAATATGCATGGGGCTAGTGATGCTTGCCTCCCTTTACCATGATATGCATTATTTTGTATACTATGATTGTAAGGATATTGGCACAAGGGTCACCCTTCTTCACATTTGGGCTTGGGAGCATGTCATTATGCTCTAACTGATTATTAAGATGGAAGATGTTGAGCTAGATGATCCAGTTGTCTAGAGATATAGGGGTGCCATCACATTACATCACATACAAAAGTTCAAAATTCCCTACTAGTACAAGGTGATCGATGATATGATAGTATTTAGATGGTGGCACTAGCTTTAGATGCCAGATTGGTATGATGATGTTCAATAGCCCTTCTTTGCTAGATAAACCCGATTCATGTAGGGTCGAGAGCATACGATCATTGATAGGTACTTGCTCGATAAGGTTGCCAAATAGTTTGGCTAGAGGCAAGATAGGCTCGATGATCAGTATACCGCCATATTTTCCAGGTCAGCTCGAGAGATAGCATGGGGACCTATGATCCCAACCCATGAGGTTGTCAAGGGCTTTTGAAATTTGGTTGCTAGGCCTTGGGCCTATGATCAGGGATGGGCAGATGCACATACAATGCCTTCTTGTGATGCATGGTTCGTACCTCCTCACCGATTGACAAATCTAGCAGGTATACCTCGATGAGGGAGACCAAGAGGGAGGGGTGTAGGTAGAGGCATAGGGCAGTCTGATGATGGGTAGGGTAGAGGATAGGGTAGAGGATAGGATGGATAGGATGGCTAGGATCAGTAGGATGGATGGGTCCCAGGTGCACCACCATTGCACCGACAACCTCCACAACATCCACTGTTGAGGCCAGATCCCCATGATGTATAGATTCAACAATTGCAACAGTAGTTGTAGGTGGTGATAGGTGAGAGGGATCATGCCAGACAACAGATTTTGGTTATTACTAATGAGAGAGACTAGGCTAGGTAGCAAGTACAAGCTATCACAATGAAGAGATACTAGGAGAAACAACTCAAGTAGACCGTTGAGATGCAATTAGCATAGGATGTCAGGTGGTGCCTAATGGGAAAGGTCATTAGTGTCACTACTTGCATCATTTAAATTATTATTGATCAAACTAGGTGTGTCTCAGAGCTATATGCGATAAGGAGGACTCCAAAAATTGGAGGGTTTTTCACTGTAAATAGTGACTTTGATTTTGGTCAGTCTCCTTCAGAAGCCTTTAGGAGCTCTCAGGAGTATAACACAACAACTAATTTCTAAAGGCTAACTCTAACTTATTGACTGACTAATGCTTAACTAAACCTATTTTGATCCTAATGACTTAGTCTAGACTTTACTTCACTTGACTGTGATTGTTTCATGGGAAGATCTATGAAATAACTCAAATTAACTCTAAGTCTAAAATGTAGAATTAAAATTTTCTTGAAAAAGGAAGTCTATTTACGCTTGCAAATAATAAACATTAATCTAGAAAATGGTAAATCTATTTATGTTTGCAAGATAATAAACACTAAACTAGAAAGCAACAATACAAATTCCCATGAAAAAATTCCAATTAAGCCTCAGTTTGATCCTTACATTAGTCATTATTATCAATCTCATTACGACTATATGCATTTGAAAATAAGTACTTAATCTAATTTCTACAAAGAATAATTGAATCTACAGTAAGTAAATAAACTTTGATCTACAACAAAACATCTTAACTAATTTGAATCACAGTAAACTAATCTAAGTAAATGTAATTACTAAACATTGATCAACAGGAATTGAAATGCTTAACTTCAAACCAATGAAAACCAAACTGAATCTAACTAAATCAAATAACGTAAAATAGGGTCACCTCCTTTAGTTGAGCAGGCCCTGCTCTTCCTCTAGTTGGACCTCTAACACAAAGATTCAGATCAAATTCTTATTTGCATTCCAATTGTCCAAAATAGGTGAGTAGAACAAAAGTACATAGTACCAAAAATTACAATATTCAGCAAAATATTGACTAAATCCAAACTAAACCTAAGGATAGATATTTATAATAATATCTCTTATCTTGAATTCAAAAACATGGCACTAACTGCCAAGATACAAAGTGCCAACGAGAAACTAAAACATAATTGAAAATAGATAGAGGGAATTCGCTAGGTCATCGCTGGAACAAGGAGTTCCCAAACTGACTAGAAGGATCTCATTTGAAACTTTCGTGAGTCATCATCCAACTAGAGTGTGATTGACTTCATGCGGTTAAACATAGAGTTTAACTTTTATCTTTGAAATAAGTCATTAATCACCAGTCTTTAATTACCTGAACAAGATCCTTAGAAATAGGATACTAATCATGACAACAAAAGATTCAAACTACATAATTATCTCATCATTAACACCACTAAAGAAACACATTTAATGCAAAGTATTACTTCTAATATATTCACTAATTAGATAAACATAAGGCAAAACAAGCACATATATGAGCATATAGTCTACTGCCACTAATTTTAATTAACAATAACAAAGTCTTTTTAATCACAAAACATATATTTTAAAAGTATCATTGAGGCTCTCATCATTCTCCCCCTCCTTTTATCAACCATGTCCTCATGGTTATTTATCAATTATGACAGTGTTTTCTTTATTCAATGCTTCCATCCATAGAGAAAAGTCAAACAATGCTTCCCTACACTGTTCTAAAATTTTGGTTTTGATGGCGAATCCATTGTTCTCCTTCAGTTTCTCAGACCAAGACCTGAAGAATTCTTCTAGAATTTTGTCAGATGCATTGAGATTTGTAGCTGGAATTATGATAATTGGCATCCTGAACCACATACCAATCTAGAATTATTGTTACTGCTCAATTAAACTGATCACATGCCTTACTTTGGTTAAGATCCATGTAATGTTATTTGGACTTATTGGTTCCCTCCTCCTTAATGCTTCTGGTATGGAATCATATCTTTCCTTACATGCCTTTAGTGCCAATGGAGGAAGTGTTCCTTCACTATCCTAAAAAGTTGAAACACTCTGCAACAAATTAGAAACATAGATATGATTGATATGATTCTATCTAACTATGGATTTGAACTATTTAATATATTGCATTGCATTAGGCTTCCCTCCTCTCATAGGTAGACCATATATTTTATGTGCTTCTCTGTATTCCTCCATTCTTTTTTCCCATTCAACTTGAATTTACATTAAATAGAAAAATGACCTTATTTGTAATTCTCCAACATAAATATTCAACAAGGAATCATTAATGTCTCCCATGAGAAATCCATGCTATAAGAATTCACACATTAAATTTTGAACATCCGGATGACTATTGAAAAATTCCTCCAAAAACTCTTTGTCCATTATAATCAATTTTTCTTTTTAACACCAATTGATTCATTTCCCATTGCAGAAATTTCTCTCTCAGAAATAGTGCATACATGCCTGATGGCTTCCTCATTGCTAACATTGCAAAAGATATTTTCACTGCCTATTCAAATCTTCCTTCTATTTCATTTCTCTCTTCCTCCAATCATTGAACTTTCCTTTTTAATTTTTCATTTTCATGTTTTAATTTCAGTGTTGCTAAAGAAATATATCGAGGTTGAGCTTCTCGTGGAATATCTGTTAGAATATCTGATGGAGCAGATGAAGTGGAAGCTTCCTGTGAATGTGTTGGATGTTGTGGTTGAATTGCTGATATGTGGTTTTCATTGATGTCAACACTATTAGCATTAATGATGCTTAAGATTGTATATGTCGAGGATATTGAGAAAATTGTAAAAATAATATTGTTGGCAGCCAATGAAGTTGAGAAGGTTAGAATGTTGGAAAGTTATGTACATTGAATATTTGAAGGTGCACTTCAAAGGGTTTTTTTCTGAAGCTTTCTAGTATGTTGTACGAAAGTTTCAGAGGTTCGCATCAAGATTTGTGGAAGTTATGAAGATCTATGTTCCTACAGTTATTCAGTTTTTGTAGATGGTGTTCTTGGATGAAGCGGATAAAATTATGGTAATTTCATGTGTTTCACATGTACCTATAACATTCATGGATGATTCTAGAATGTACTCTATCCTTGTACATCTGCATTGATCAGAGTGTTTGTGATCATAGATTTTTCCGATGTGTGCTCAAGTTTTCATGTTCTTGGCCGACATGATGGTGTTAGCGTGTTGCGGATCCATGAAGATTAATATTTTATTGTTTGGTGTGTTTGAAGGTATTTTTTTGGCTCCTCACTATGTTGTGACCGACTTGTGTTGGTGTGCATTGAAATTTATTCATGTATTGAGGCCAATAGTTGTAATTTATTCTTTATTTGAGGCCGACTGAATAGTGGATGTAAATCCGTGTAGCAGATATATATAAGTGTTTGTTTTCCTCATTTAGAGGAATGCTCAATGTGTGCAAGAGGTGTACATGTGCGAATAAAGGTCAAATCATTCAAGAGAAGAATAGAGTGTGTAGAAGTTTTTGTGCACCTAACTGGAACTATAATCAGGCTTTTGTAGAAGCTATTTTCTTGGTTCAGCTTCATCAAATGGATATAATCTAATTATTTTATGTAAGGAAGTGAGCCATCCCTTTGAGTAGTGTGCTCTAGGTAGTGCACCTGAATGCAAGCGCATTCCCTTTTCATTCTTCATTATACTTCTAATAGGGTATAATCTTGAGGAATAACATCCACGGTGGTTTTTCCCCTGACAGGGTTTCCATGTATAAAATCTTGGTGTTCATGTGTCTTTGATGTGTTATTAATTTATGCTTGCACTTTTATTTATTAGATCTGAGATTTAAGGTTGATTAATGTTGTATAAGTTTGATTTTGGTAACAATTGATTCACCCCCCTCTCAGTTGTCTATCCTTGTTTTTCCAACAATTGGTATCAGAGCTAGTTCCTCTGAAGAAGCCTAACAACTTGAGGTGATTTGAGATGGCATCATACAAGAAGGATAGTCCTATATTCGATGGTACAACCTACTATTTATGGAAAGTCATAATGGAGTTCCATTTGAAGTGCATTGGAGAACCTTTCTGGAAGATGACACAAAGTGCATATATTATTCCTCAAAATGGTTCGTCCTCTGAAGATGAGATCAAGCAAGAAGAAGCTAATACCAGGGCTATTGAAGCATTATTGAGTGCTTTGACAGATTCAAAGATGAAAAATGTGTCAGGATTGAAGACTGCATACCAGATTTGGAAAAAGTTGGAAACATTATATGAAGGAGATGCGCTAGTGAAAAGTGCTAAGTTGCAAAGTCTAAAAGGCAAGTGGGAAGACTTGAAGATGAGTGAAGATGAGAATATCCTCTCTTTTTCTCAAAAGATAAATGAACTGGTGATGAACATTAGATGTGCTAGTGGAACCTTGGATGATGAAGAATTTGTGGCTAAGATACTTAGATTTGTGCCTCCCTCCTACAAAACAAGAGCTCATGCTATTGATGAACTCGGGACAGTGAAAAATATTACAAGAGACATGTTAATTGGAAAACTTGTTGCATTTGAGTTGATTGAATTTGGTGAATCTTCTCCTAAGACTGAATCTGCATTCAAAGCTACAGTATCTGGAAAAAGCCAACAGAGATACAATCCGGGTGAGAGTTCCAAAAGGACATTCAAATATGAAGATGAAGAAAGAGAATTAGAAGAACTAGAAGCATTGATTGTGAAAAGAGAAGCCAAAGGTCATGGTAAGTACAAAGGAAAGTTACATATTAAATGGTTTTCTTGCAGTAAAATAGGTCATTTTGCATCTAGATGTCCTGAAAGAGTTTCTAAGTAAAAACTTGAGAAGATTAGATTTCAAAGGAAATGTTATTATGTTGAAGAAGGTGTAACTAATGAAGAATCTGATAAAGAAATCAGAAATGAAGATGAATGGGTATTTATTGCTATCAAAGAAAATGGCCAGGTGTCCACTGAATCTACTAGTAATGTGAATGTTGAGAAAGCTCTTGCAAAAAAAATTGAAGAAAACGATGAGTGGGTAATTGACAGAGGATGCTCACATCATATGACTGGTGACAAAATAAAGTTTGTAAGCTTGGAAGACTATGATGGTGGTGTTGTAAGATTTTGAGACAACACTTCTGATGTGATTCGTGGCAAAGGCACTATTTCTTTTTGTGGTAAGCATAATATTGATGACGTTCTTTATGTAGAAGGATTAAAGCATAACTTGTCAAGTGTTGAAAAGATGGTAGACAAGGGTTACAATCTTCAATTCAAGGATGGTAAGTGCAGAATAAGGGGAAGTTCTAGCAATATGATTGCTTCAGGTACAAAGACAAAAGGTAATATCTTTCATTTGAGTGCTGCTAGTGAAAATTGCTTAATTGCTCAGATTGATGTAAGCTGGTTATGGCATAGGAGGTTGTTTCATGTGAACTTTGATAACATTGTCAAGATAAGCACTACTCAAACAGTCAAAGATCTTCCTAAGTTAGTGAAGCCTACTGACACTATGTGCAAGAAATGTTAGATGGGAAAGCAAACAAGAAATTATTTCTAGAGAAAACAGTATAGCTCTAATGGTGTATTGGATTTGATACATACTGATCTATACAGTCCATCCAGAATCAAAATTCTACAAGGTGAAAGGTATTTTATGTTTCTCATTGATGCTTATTCTAGAATGATATGGGTTGATTTCTTAAGAGAAAAACATGAAGCATTAGAAAAGTTCCTCTTCTTTGTCTAAGATGTTTGCAACATTTCTCAACTGAGCGGGTGTTTCTTTTGTTTCAAAAGTAAAGCTTCTCAAACTACTAATTATATTGGGTTGTTCTCCTTCAATGAGTTCAAAGTTTGGTTAAATAATAGTAGGTGTAAGATCAGGTTGTTCAACGGGAGCAATCAGTCTCTAAATGGTCATGTGGGGTTCAATTGGTCAAATTTATCTTGCTTAAGCGAGCTTATTTTACCACAAACACTTGTCTTGATTATGTTTTCAAACTAAATGTCTATGTCCAAAACATCATAAATTTCATAATGTCCATTTTGTGTAAAGGATGAATTTCAAGCCATAGTTGCTTATGTTGACTTTGGGAAGTATGGATTGAGATTTAATTCAAGATATTTAGAAATATCTAAGGATAGGAATCCTTAGGACAAGCATTAATATCAAGGCTATTTCAAAAGGCATCCATACTTAAACCAAAGGGTTTGAAACTTTGAGGAAGATTGTGAATGTTTTTTTGTAATGTTTTACAACCAAGAAAAGTATTAGACTGACTCACAAGCATTTACCATCATAGGTTCAGAAGATACTACTTGTTGAATCCCCACTTAGATTTCTCCAAACATTAAGACAATGTGAACAACTAGAAATTTAGTGACACTGGCTCCCCTCCATAGCACACACTTCTCCGGACCACCAAATCTCAAAATCTTGAAGATTCTAAGGATTTTTTTGTTTTAACAATAAATAGTACAAATGTGGGGCGGATTTGGAATGACAGTTCCTACACCAATAAGAATGAAGATTTTTTGGTAACTAAAATAGATGGTTCTTAGCACTAGTATAGAAATAACAATAAACTACTAAAAAACTGCTTATAAATGACTGAACGTAGTTGTTTGACCAGTAGTAGTTTATTTCTAGATATTTATAACACGACTGAATTGATGACTAAACTATTTTTAGTCATTCGGTTGATCAGTTTTATTGTTAATTTAGTCAGTTGATTCATCGATTTGGTCATTGATTTAGTCATCTGATTGATCGACTTGGTCATTGATTTAGTCGTCTGATTGATTGATTTGGTCGTTGATGTAGTCATTAATTTGATTGATTTGGAAATATGAATTTAGTCATTAACTTAGTCATTGATTGTTTTAAACTAGTCACTTATTCAGTGATTTTTTATTCACTGGTATATTTTGTCATTAATTTAGTCATTGATTGATGTTAACTGGTCACTTATTTAGTCATTTTTATTCAGTGATTTTTTTCCATTGGTAGTGTATTTGGTCATTAATTTTAATAATCATTTTGATCAATTTGGTAGTTTATTTAATTGTTTTTGTTCACTGATTTCTATCAACTGGTAGGTATATTGATACATTGTTTATTAATTGCATAATAATTATATTTAGTCATATTTATTCACTAATTTTTGTTATTTTGTAGTATATTTAGTCAATTGTTAGTTTATTTAATTATTTTTGTTCACTGATTTTTGTCAACTGGTAGGTATATTGATACATTGTTTATTAATTGCATAATAATTATATTATCATATTTATTCACTAATTTTTGTTAGTTCGTAGTATATTTAGTCAATTGGTAGTTTATTTAATTGTTTTTGTTCATTGATTCCTCCCTATAAGTGTTGGAAATGAGACAATTCTTTAATTGATGTTTAAACATAGAAAAACATAATCAATCATTCATTTGCACATAATGAAATGGCTTTCAAGAAGGCAAAATATTGAAATTTTATTGAGACTTTGCTTTGAAAAATGTACTATTACAAAGTGTGTTTCTTAGTGTTGTGACTGAGAAAATTGAGTTACAATGCCTTTTTTGCTTATGTAAGATATTACAATTTTGATGACAATTCTATGTTGCAACTTATTTGCAACTACACATACATGTATGTTGCACTCTCTGCAACTTTTCCTCTTCTCTACACCTCTATCTGCTTTGTATTTACTTCTTTTTTGCACCCCTATTCTCTGCGTCTACTGCTTACACACCAACATATCCCCTCTTCTATAATGCACCATTTTGAATGAGTGGAACCCAAACAAAAAGATAAAAAAAATAATCAAAGGGTTTTACATTACAGGTGTAGTAAGATAGAACATTCTTTGTTCTACTCACATAATGTACACCCAAATCAATTTTTTTGGTTTTTATTTGGGTTCAACTTATTTAGGCTTAGTACATTCTATGTCTGCAACTTCACTCTCCACACTCTACTACTGCTAACCCTTCTTTTTATCTTATGCACTTATGGATAAAACTTTGTTATTTTTTCCAAATATTTTAGTGGCCACCGTGTCAAGGTCCCTTCTTTCTCTTTCAAGTGGACAACTCCATCTATTTTGTTTGGATGAGGAAGGGGTATGTTACTTGTGACCTATAAAATACTTACATTTGCATCTCCTGTTCCTTTCAATTTGACTCCATGTATAATAGATAGTGAATGAATCTGCCCAATGCCCACAACAACACCATCATACAGATCCAACACCTCAACTTCATCCCCTTCTTGGAGTTTATCAATAAATTTTTACAAAAACAAAAAATACACATTATATTGTTTTTGACAGTTGTATGTAATGTCTTATGTCTTGGAACAAATTATTTTTTGTATGTCCTTTTATAAAACACTCTATTACAACTAATCTCTAAGCTTCCATATGTAAGTTATATGTTCTCCCTTATTTCCATAATCTATGTATACTAGCTAATTACACTTCACTATTATTCTAACTAGCTTATATCAAATAGGTAATGATTGCCCTTATTTACATAATAAAACAACCATTACTTACTTGCATGTGGTTTCATATCACTCATCTCGAGCTCAACACAAATACCACCATGAATATCATGTGCATGCTCATCGAGTTCATCATCATAACCACTATCGCCATTACATACATTAAGTTGTACAACTTTGCAGAGAGTTGTATTGACATGGCCTTTTTATTTTTTTCCTTCTTTCATATAAGTGCTATGCCACATGTGGTTTAATCATCATGCAAAAATTAATATAATTCAAGTAAATAATGAAAAAGCTATAAATTTTTGTCCAAAAGAACATTTTAAGCATGAAGAATGACAAAACATTGAGACAAATAACTGGCAGCTATTATATTAATTACTTCAACGTAGCACAACTAAGATGATCGTGATGCACATTCTTGTCCACTTCACTATCAATATCGACATCTCTATTGACACCATGAAGGCATTTTTGTTTTTCTATTACTTTGAAAAAATTCTCTGCACGTGGTTTAACCATTGTGCAAAAAAAATATACAAAGCATTCAATAGTCAAGTAAAGAATGCAAGCTATAAATTTGTCCAAAAAACCATTTCCTAGATCACTCCAACAATAAAGATATTGGGTTGGATTCTCCTACCCTCAAATTTCAATAATCTACATATTAAGAGGCATTTGTATATAGAACTGCCAAACAAGAAGAAATGAGATCAATAGAGCCTCTTACCTCACCTGAATCCATGGATTTATGCTCATTACATGCATAAACTATAGGGTTAACGGTTTCAACCAACTGCGTAACTTGCTAACTAAGACCTAATATGCAACTCATTACCTTTTGGTACCCTAGTTCATATGAGTTGACATGATCTACAAAGGCTCCTACTGGGCATTGACCAAATCGTTGTGAAATCTCTATCGATGAACTTTACTTCAACTTCATCCTACTCTTAGATTTTTGCCATATAATTGACAATATCTTCTACACCTACTTCTCTATTACTGTTTTCCACCTAAAATACAATGTCAATTTCAACATATAGTTAGTTCAATAAAAAATCAAAATAAATAACATAATATAAATTTAACCAAAAATCCATACACTTACTGCAATTTTTCCATTTTGGCTTGCAACTCACCTTGGCCAAATGTATATCCAGTCCTCACATTATCTCTTGCTCTCTTTCCTTTGTTACTCTTTACCAAATATTCTTTGAAATGCATACTTTCTCTCAATGCCTCCCACTCTTTGGGAGATAGACTAGAGTCAAACCTCTCTTTTCCCAACATGATTGTTTTTTTGCAACTATATCTATAATTGTTCATCAAAATTATCATCCTTTGCTTGTAATATTTTCTAGAGATTTATCCACCAGTAGTCTCAAAAGAATTTTCCATTTTTTGTATAACATTTTCCATAGCTCGTGGATCTTTCTCTGCAAAATTTGATTTGAAAATATCCAAATGGGCCCTACATCTTACACCCAACTCAGTGGCCCACTTTGTAGCATTTGGTCCAATGGGCTCACCATCTCTCAATACCTCAAGCAAGAATGGATTCTTTCCTTCTAATTTTCTTTCTTTTGCATTCCTCTCTGTAGATTTGTACAAATCTTGACTCAATATTTGTCTTTTGACAAAAGCATCCACATCTTCTATTAAATTACCACTACTAGTATTTTTGGTTGATCCACTACCATCAAAAGTTCTAGATGCAATAGGTGCACTCTGAGGCACAACAAATGCAAGCAGTCTCTCTTCATGACTTTCATTAACCGAAACTTCATGCTCCTTGTCCACATCAAGTGTGACATGAGTAGGTAGATCAGTACCACTCTTCGTAGATTCCACATCATTAAACACATCCTTCAATGTTGAAAAAATAATCTATGGAACTACTATTACTTTGCCCTAATGTTTTTCAATAATCTCTCTTAGACTTAGTCCTAAGAGATCATCACAATGTTGCACATCACCATGTGCTATATCAGGCTGCACATCACCATATGCTATATTAGGCTACACATCACCATGTGCTATATCGGGCTATACATCACCATGTGCTATATCAGGTTGCACATCACCATGTGCTATACCAGGCTGCACATCATCACAACTATCATTTTCACCAACTACATTTGTTGAATCAAAAAACGCCGACTTCTATGAGATGGCGGCACTGTATCTTTTTTCCTTTTGTTTTTTCTCCACATTTTTTTGCACTCTTTTTATTGCCTATAAAACAAAAGAAATATCATATTATTTTTTATATACATAAATATATTTCCTATAAAATTTCATTAAACACTATTAAACAAATAATATACTACTTAGAGGATTTACAACTTGCCTTTTCAAACCAAGAATCAAAAAATATCCATTATTCCTTGCCACTTTTTCAGTACATGCACGCTCATATTCTGTCTCTGGAATTTTTAACATTATGATCACTATCATCTAATTTGCACCTTATAGTCCTTGTCTTCATTTCTTGAAGTCCAAATAAACAATAATTTATAAATCAACAACTTAAATCAATAAAACTTTATTGAGTTCATAAGTTGATAATTGTTGACTTTCCAATCCATTGATAACTACAAATGGAAACTTAAAATAGAATTTAGTTTATAGATTAAAAAGGATTTACAGTCAAAAACCAAGATGTTTATAATTACAGGTATTAGATAAATTTTCCTTAGGGATATATTCACAAGAGAAGAACTCATAAAACATAACAAAAGTAGGTTGAAGGAAAAAAATAGTCTAGTTCATCATGAGGTGTGTTAGAACGTTAAAAGTTTTCCTAGTTCCATCATCACAATTAACCTTGAAATCCATGACCCGAGCCTTGAATCTTATATTCCTTTTTATTTTTTACTGAACATATAAATTTTTTAGGTCTGACTAACATTGAAAGACCTATACAAAGCCAAAAAATCATCACATATATAAGTAAGCAAAAACATGTCCAGCTAAAAGCATTCCAAATCCTTTAACGGTCTGTTATCTCGATCCCTCAGCAATAATCTGAACCCTTGGCGGGCTGGAGGTGTGTAATAGACAACATGAAGATATTTACCACCATACTATAGAAGTATTATGATGAGGACTTGGTCGGGTGGTATGAGATAATTTAAATGCATCATAAACCACCATACCACGAGAAGGAAAAATGAAGGGTGTGGTATAGTAGGGAATAACCCACCATCTCATGAGGAAGATCATAAAGGCATGCAGTAGGGTGGTATGAACCACTATATCCTGGAAGGATGTGATGAAGCGTGTGATATGGTCGTAAGCCATATGTGATCATTAATGTAAATTGAAATACCATGGATTAAACAAGTCAAGGTTATGGTATAGAGGTAAGGATCCAGCTACCCCACAATGAAATGCAAAGAAGCATGTAGTATAGCGGTTTATACCCCTCTATCCTACAGTAGTTATATAAAGTGGTGGCGATAAAGAAGTATTAAATACATGAATCACATCAACCATCTAATCTTGTAAAATCAATGGTGCATGTTCAAAATCGAACTACGAGCAAAATATTTAGCGTAAGTTTGATATTAATGTTGACAAGATTGAGCTTAGAAGCCATTAAACCAAGAATTTGACATTCTCTTTGCACTCATTTGCAAAACTTAACATGCAAGGAGCTAGGAGATTGAGGAGGTTAAGCTCTACAACCATCATAACCCGAGTAAGCACATATAACTCTTGTGAATTAAGTTTTATGAGTACAAGAATGTTTGGAATTCTGCATTTCAGAAGTATAGGAGAAGTAAGATAGTTAAACTATGAATTAAGTTTTACGACTACAAGATTGTTTGGAATTCTGCATTTCAGAAGTATAGGAGAAGTAAGATAGTTAAATATCATGCTTCCCAAGAAGAAAGAACTTGAACCTAAAAAGGAAGAATCTAAGCCTAAGGTTAAAAAGAGGTCCTTGCAATAGTCTATCCTAGATATACTGCCTGAATCAATTGGTGAGAGAGGATTTAAGAATTTTTTTAATGATGTGGCTCATGGTTGTAGAGATGCCCTTATCCCTATCTCCGAGTGGGAACTATTCTGGTACTTTTAAGACAAAAAGGAGGAAAAAATCTCGGTGTCAAATCCATGGGAATTAGATTTGGCCAAGTTAATTGTCCCAAATTTTTTTATAGATGTAGATTTCATCAGAGTATTGGCTCAGAGTTATCATCCTACTACTAGGTCTATGAGATTACCAGATGGTTCACCATTAGTTGTGTTGACTAAAGCGGTCATCATTGAATTTTTTGACCTAAAAAAACAAGCCCTGACTAAAATTGATTTGCAAAGAAGTAAAGAAGAATATACTAGATTGAGGAGAACCCATATAAGTGATGAAGTCCCCACTTACATGAAAAGGGGTGTGAAAAATAGAGTGATTCCTATATCCCCTTCTGCTACTGAGCCATTTGATGTCTCAAATTTCCAATACTATTTCAAGAAAACCTACTTTTCTCTCTGTCAAGTACTTGGGATAGATGCAGAAGAGCGAATGTCAACTAGTTTAATGATGATGGTTATGAGGATCCAAAACCTTGAGATGAACATTGACTATGATTTTGCCTCATATCTTGAGAAACCATTACATGAAGTATTTTTGTAAGTCAAGGAAAATAGAGCCCCAATAACATTCAAGAAATATTCTTTGTTGTGCCACCTGATACTATACTGGAATAAAGATAGATGGAGCAAAAGGATGTGTTTGGGTCAGATTGACAAGCAGGGTAATTTTTTGCTAGTGCAACAATGGTGTTATATATGGGACAAAAGATGTAAGAATTCAAATTATGTGATATTCCATGATGAGTTTGTGTATAGAATTATGAGAGTTCTTGGTCACCAACCACCAAGACTACACACACTTGTGCTACAACTATTAAGACCTTTGGATTTGAAACTTGAGTGAGGCCATACTCATAACTTCGATGATTTGTTTTTTCTATCAAATACCATAATAAGCAAGATTTATGGATGCCCACAGGCCCCACATATACTACCAATTTTTTTCCCCCTTTTATTAGCCTTTTTACAGTTCATGTGGTGGATTCTATGGATGGGAAAGGATGTCATGAATAAACAAAGGAAGGGTACATTTCTACCCAATTTGACAACATGTGGGGAACTATCAGTGGGATCTGATACACTTGAAGAGTTGCAAAATTATCTATAAACAAGGTACTCTTTAGAGTGGAAAAGAAAGATCTTTTGACCCTGAGGGTCACATGAATTTTGTAAGATACACCATCCTTACCAAGGCTATGGTTACTCACTAGATTGATTATGAAGAATATGTAATTAGAAATTATTTCACTCATCAAGAGGTATATGAGAGGAGGAGAAAATGAGAAGTTATGAAAATGCTTGAGGAAGAAAGAAAGATGAAGCACGATGATTTCTTGGGGCATTTCATAGAGGAAGCAGATCATGTCAAGAGGATTGATATGATAATTGGTAAGTTTTATGAATTATTTAAGACTGCAACAAATATGGGGAGAATTTCCAAATTGTCTCCCAAAATTTCAAGTGGTGTTGTAATTACAAAACCAACTACGGATACTATTTCAGTATGTCATGCTTCTCCAGGATCACCTCTTGAGAAACCACCTTCTAAAAAACAAAAGACACAACAAATATACCCACTTGTTTCCTATGAAATAAGTGAGTAGGTTGGAGATACATAAGAAGTAGTTAATGTGTTAAGACATTTCAAGGATGATGTTGATGTGGAAAAACCTATGCTTGAAATTAAAGACCATAGGCCTAAAGCTAGAGCTGATATTGAGGTACAAGGAGAAAGAGAAATGCATGAGGATGACAGGGTAGTTGTAGCTCACAAGTTCTTGGAAGATGATGAATTTATAAAAACCCCTAAATTTAAAGAATTTTAGATTAAGATAAAAATGAGAGAGTTTGAAGTGAGGGTTGAAATAAATAAGATGGGAGTTGAGGAATCCCAACATGACTAGATAGTTGCCCAAAATTTTAATGAATTTTGGATTGATAATATTGATGTCAGCCCACAAGAGGCTAAAGAAATGATTTTGAAAAGTAATAAACTTATTGTCCCTGGTATGTAATTAAAGAAATTTTTTTTACTTGATCAAGTGAGAACACAGGAGGACCCAATGCTAATTGCTGAATTTGACTCAGATGAAGGTGTAAGTGGCACATGGTATAACCCTAAGATTGAAACCTTGGTATTTTGGGCTAAACAAAAGAGTACACAAAAACCAAGGTTATTAGATGTAGTGCAAGAAATGAAAGGGAAAGCTATGGTGAAAACATTAAAGGATACATATCCTCTAGAAGCTGCAACAATGATAATGCATTCAACTATGTTCACCTGAGCTACAGTTAAGGAGATGGAAGCTAGATTGGGGGAGTACGAAAAGGAACAAAAGTTTTTAAATGATGAAGTCAATAAATTGTTCATGGAAAATGTGAAGTTGAAGGATCAATTGAAAGGAGCAAGCTCCTCATAGAACAAGGAAATAATGTTATACCAATGTCCTCCTACTCCACTAGTTGATATAGAAAGTGCTTCTACTAAACAAGTGAGCATTCTTAGACAGGGGATTGAAGAGTTAAAGAAATCCAACAATGAGGGTAAGGAAGGAGTGAATAAGCAAATCTGCAATGTCTTAGAGAAGGTCCTCGAGCATAGGATAAAGCTAATTGTGGATAAGTTGGAAAGTGTGCATGATTGCTACAACTCACTAACATAGGAAACTGATCAGATGAAAACACATGTACCCGTACTGGATCCCCTTTTTAAGAGCTGGCAACCCATACACCACACATTGGTAACCTTGTGCAGAATCTTACAGAGGAGTATTGAGGCTCCCACGCCATTAAAACCTATAGAGCAGATGGCCAAAATAGTTATAGATGAATTCCAATATATGTAAGGAGAGGACCAAAATATTAGAACAATAATATATTCATTTCATACTCTAAATCAGTGGTTTGTGCCAAAAAAATTTAAATATGATGACTACTTGAAGGACCTCAATAAATGGAAGAGTGAATTTTGCTAGATTGTTCCACAGTGAATCACTCGTATACAAAAGGATGGTGAGTTGAGTCTTGATAGGTTCGACTTAATCACGGATGGAGGAATAGCGTTGGATGTTGGATATTCTAAGTTTATCATGGATGGCAGGGCATTGCTATATAGTCGATGGAATATTCACCTTGTAAATATATTGAAAAATCAAGAATACAAATGGCCATATGATTATACAGTGTAAAACTAGGAGCATAAGTATTTGGGTCCTCCCCCCAAATAGTAGGCCTTGGGGCTATCATAGTGGAAGAACTGCACATTCAGATACACTAATATGGAGAAAGGACCTTGAATAGATCTTTAGTGATCACGGGTTCCTTAAGGATATTAATGGACTATGGTGTTACGAGTGATGCAAACTTCATTAGTTATCTACTTTCTTTGTTTTATGTTTTAAGAAAAACTAATGTTTAGTTTAGTTTATACAAAGAGGCATGAATTTTGAAAAGATTCCATATTTTGTAAGTCTGAAGCTTGTTGCGTCTCTTATAAAAGGGAAAACAAGACTGAATTTTGATATTATCATCATAGGAATTTATAGAAACATATATGAGAAGACTTATGTTATATTTTAATATCTATTTGAATCAATCAATGGATAAGAAGATTTAATCTAGTGCTCAAATTTTGGTCTCAATTATTTGTTGATAATACTATGTATGATTGGATTTTGTTTTATGTATTTTAGGTTGGAATATAGGGGTATATTATGAATTGGTATCAATTATTTGTTCATAATCATCTACATTGTTGATTACATTGAATTGCACATCTTTCTAACTCAAATAATTACTTAGCGTTGCATAACTAATAACTAGATGTTGATAGATGACAAAATTTCTATTACAATATAGTTTTTGCAAATTCAACCTAAGTAGTTATACAATTACTTCACATTGCATAACTAATAACTAGGAGCATCTACCAATTGCATTTTCTTGTCATGGCATTCCATGAGACCACATTTCTTTGAGGCATTTTTTCAAACAGTTCACTGCCTTGTCTATGCTACCATATTTTTCATACATATTGTCTACTAAATCATTTTATCAAATAGTTCACTGCCTTGTTGCTATGGCTAAAATCCTAAAGGAAGTGCTTTTGAAAAAACTATGGATGCTTGGAAAAAATCTATCAAAGCATAATAGTAAGCAATAACATAGACAAGGTAGTGAACTGGTTGAAAAAATGCCTCAAAGAAATGTGGTCTCATGGTGATGGAATTCCATGACAATCCATATAAATTCACTTGTCATGGCATTCATCTCATGGAATTACATCACCATGAGACCACATTTATTTGAGGAATTTTTTTCAAAGTTCATTGCCTTGTCTATGCTACCACATTTTTCATACATGTCTACCAAAGAATTTTATCAAATAGTTCATTGCCTTGCTGTTATGGCTAAAAGCCTAAAACAGGTGATTTCAAACAAGCTATGGATTCTTGGGAAAAATCTATCAAAGCATAATATTAAGTAACAAGCTATGGTCTCATGGTTTTTTTTGGCGCAAAAATCAGTGTGATTTTATTTGCATTTATTTGCGAGCTTTAAATACATTTTTTTGGAAATTTTGTTGTTTGAAATGGGGAAAAATCTTTGTGGTTAGTTTTGTGCATTTTTTTAATGTAGGATTCTCATAGTTAGTGAAAAAGGTAGTGCTCATGAAGGAATGGAAAAGATGCGTACAACCTTTGAATTATACCTGTACTATGCAATGGCATTGAATCATTTAGCAAACTTATTTTTCTTCACA
Source organism: Sequoiadendron giganteum (assembly GCA_007115665.2). Classification (NCBI taxonomy): domain Eukaryota; kingdom Viridiplantae; phylum Streptophyta; class Pinopsida; order Cupressales; family Cupressaceae; genus Sequoiadendron; species Sequoiadendron giganteum. Next base: position 334,410,045 of record CM021103.1, on the reverse strand, counting down.
AGGTAACGTTTTCTTATGGAATAGTTGACTGAGACAACTCTTGTTTCAATTGACCACCCTCTCATGAAATCTCATTCATATTATAATATTGCACAATCTTATCATAGTAAAGGTGATTATGACACCACTAGATGCTACTACATGGCATCAGTCAAGGAAAGCCAAAGGCCAGAGGATTTTGTGGACAGGTTCAATTGAAGCTGGGAGACCTTAAGAGTTCTCTCTCAAATTTTGAAAAGGTTTTGGAGGTCCACCCTAAGAACTGTGAGAGCTTAAAATTTGTAGGCCATATATATGCTCAGCAAGGGCAGGCAGAGAAGGCTTTGTAAATTTTAAGAAAGGCAACTCGCGTAGATCCACATGATTCCCATGCATTTATCAATATGGGTGAGATATTAATATCGATAGACCCTAGTGCAGCCTTATATTTTCTTAAGACAACAAAGTCTCTTCTGAATAAGAGAAAAGAAGAAGTACCCATTGAATTGTTAAACAACATTGGGGTTCTTCATTTTGAGTGTGATGAACTAGATTTGGCTCAACAAAATTTTATGGAGGCATTAGGAAATGGCATTTGGGTTGAATTCATAAATAAAAGCCCCAGTGCCAATTCTACAGTTTTTCATGCGCTTTAAAGATATAAAAGTATTCCATAGACTAGAAGAAGGTGGTGTTTCACTTAAGTTACCATGGGATAAAGTCACAACACTATGTAATCTTGCTAGGTTGTTTGAACAACTACATGATACTGAAAAATAATATTTTATATAGGCTAAAATTGTCCAAGTTTCCTGATTATGTGGATGCATATCTATTGAATATCCAGAATATTGAGAGGGGAGGTGAATAAGTATTCAGCTAACCAAATTAATTAGTAACCATCCAATTTCAATCTACATTTAACAACAATGGTGAACCAAAACATAAAGGAGATCATAACACATTGACACCAAGATTTTTTACGTGGAAAACCCAGAATGGGAAAAACCACGGTGAGGATTAGCTCACAATATAATATAATCGGTTATAAGATATTATAGGGCTCATTTCTAGGACTCACTATCCTTATAAAGGATCACAACCCAAATACAAAAAGTGGATTAATTCCAAGATACAAAAGATGTGACTCTCTTCCAAGAATAAACTATAGAAGTGCACCTACATAGTGTTGAATGTAGTTCTAGTTATTCTCTAGACTTTAGCTCTGGTTGTTGGTACATAAAACAATATGAGTAGCTTCACACTATTACCCTTGTCACATAGCTTACATATCACCTTCTCTTTTTTTCATCACTTAGGCCATCATAGATATATGCAGATATAGCTTTCATTATTAATTAGGTCGGCCTAAAGAACGAAATACATAGAATACAAAATATCTTGTCAGCTTAGTAAAAAATTCCAAAACATGTTTTCCAATGACTAGGTCGGCCTGAACCTAAGGAAAAACACACACAAAAGATACAATTTGTCAAACAAAAGAATAAAAAAGTCATGTCATCAGGGTAGACCAACCGCATCACAAAAATATTCTGAGAACACATATATACTTTTAGCTGACACACCTGATCAATATATCATTGAATTTCCTCTTACTATGAAGACTTTTGGATCAAGGTAAAAATTCCATAAATGGTTACCAACCAATGTTGGCATCAATGACAACCAAAATAGAGGGCACCTTCTTCATTATTCCAACAATATCCCCCTTTTTCATTGATGGCAACATGATCCAAAAATGACATTTTCCTTAGAACAAAACGTATGCACAACTTCACCTAACAGATGTAGAAAAACAACTATTTTATCTTTCTCTTTTCTTCTCCCCCTTTGACATCAAGGAAAAAGGATAGGGAAACACTTCAAATTCAAGAATTGGGGGCACCTTGTTATTCTTTGAGAATTACCTCCCAAGCAGGATTTCCATCATCCCAGACACATTTTTCCCTAGAGAGAGTTTTATGCAGAGATTCTATTTTCATTAGAAATTCTTCTCCTTCTTCTAGAGTGGATGGGGCAACATTCATTTTCTCAAGTTTTTCGGCATCCATCTAAGCATGTCATATAGAAATATGTCTGGACATGACCATATTTCCAAGTTGGGCATACTTCCTCATAATATCTTCCTTCTACCTCTATAGGATGAAAAACTTATTTTGTAGATTTGTAATAGAAACCCACCCAACATAGTTTCTATCATAGGAAATCTTATAATCTCTAGAGGTACCAACAAGTTGAGACTCAATTGATTCCATTAGATCCTTGATACCTTAAGTGGCTTCTGCCCATTTCATATAGTAAACAAATAGTAGTTGGGCTTCATCACAATCTCTTACCTCTTTTAGATTTTATAGAGATTTGTCACATGCAATAGTACACTTATCTTGCAGAAATAGCAACCTTTTCTCAAGTAGGTTCAACTCAACTTATTTTGTGGCCCACATCTTAAGATTGTATTCTTTAATAGAATCAAAGCTTCAAATTTTCAATCAGAGCTAAAGGGTTGCTAGGAGTAGCACTAGGGGTTGTTTCTTGGAGAGATTTGATAGCTTCATTTATCAACTCATTGCATTTTTTATATGACTCTGAAGCTTCTTGTGTGACAAAGCTAATGAAAGTGTTACATAGTTTCATTCTATCACAAGGTGTGATTTTTGTCAAATCCACAAAACCTAGGTGAGATGGCAGCTTGACTAGATGAGGTGGAAGTATAGGTTGGATTATAGCTTATCTTGAAAGAAGACCTTTAAGACTACTTCCAGATGATTCTCCGGATTTATTTGATGATTCAGGGCCTTTGAGAGTTTCACCTTCAAATGGAAATATTTCCTTATCTTCTTTTTCCTTATTTTCCTCATCTTTTTTTTCCTTTTCATTTCCATCACTGAATGAATTTCTATTTTCTTTCTCTCTTCTATCTTCATCATCCTTATCTTTATCATTTTCTTTGTCTTTATTTCCTTCATTTGCATCTTTTTTTTCTTCTTCTCTATTCCTAGAGGATTCTTGATGTTCTTGGTGTTCTCTATTTTCACTAAATTTATCCTTATGATGACCTTCAGAACAAAGTATCCATTTGAGGGGCAAGAATTTTCGAAGCACTAAGTGTCTCATCAGCAATTTCCAAGATAGGATTGTCCATTACTTCTGCAGCTATAGCAGGTTCCCGAGTCTGAGCAGTGTGAGATGAAGAACTAATTCTTGTCCCATAGCTCCTTGTTATTTTCCTAATCACATCATGAGTTTCTTGCCTTACTTTTTCAACATATTCTTCTTCCTTAGCCATTAACATGTTGACTCTTTGTTTGAATCTAAACATTGTGGAACATTCTTTCAACAAATTTGCAACTTCTATCTCTAATTGAGTGGAACTAACATATTTGATAGCTTCTTTTCTCATCTTGTCTTTGACTTTCAATGCTTCCTTTCTTCTAAGTACTAACTCTTTCCACACATTTTCAGTGACTTTTGATTGTATGGTATCCATGTTTATATTACCAATAACAATGTACTAGGAAAAGGAATTTAAGATGGTTTCTTATCCTTCACTGTCAACCTCATCATATAGCTCAGTAGTGGACATGAGTTCATTGTCAATCAAATGATTCACTAAAGTTCCCAGAATTAAGGGTGGGTGATTTCTTACTGGAGGAGAGCCGAGCATGGTCTCCACATGGTCAGCTAAGCCTTCTTCATTCTTCTTTGCATGCATATGAACACGATAGGTGTCTTCCTCTACTTATGTCTCCTCATCAAAGGATAACTCTACACTGATCTTGAATACTTCATTGAAGGTACTACCTCTTATGTTCCTTTTCAATTGATGCTCCTCTTCAAGACCAAGCTCAATTTATTCTTCAACAACATCACTCAAATTCCTTTTCCTATAAGCCTTTTCTTTTACTCTTCTTTTTCTTTCTGAAGTGGTAGTAGGTGCAGTAGCAGGCATGTTCCTTTTCTTGGATGCCCTAGTACTTGTACCAATAGGATTAGCAATATCAATAGACATAGGGATACTATTTTCTTTTCTTTTCCCTTTCACATCTTTAGTTGTACTAGGTGAAATAGAGTTCGAAATAGGGGTTGGTGTAGCACCAAAAGATAGCCTTCCTAATTTTCTAGGTCCGGTGGGTGGATCCATAGACCTATCTTTCCTTTTGTCAAGGACCTCCTTCAACAATTCTATTTCTTCCCTAGTATATGCTATGTCTTGGAAGAAATCTTCAACTTTCTTTCTTCATTTAGGCATAGAGGCTTCTGAGCGAATTTCATTATATTTCTCCTCATATGTACCCAATCTAAGTAGAGAGGGATGCTTAGGACTGGCCAACAGAATCTCAATGTATCCTTATGCTAGCTTCTCTTAAATCTCATACCCTAGTGGTTCAATCCAACAAATTTTGGGTTCTACTTCTTCAATGATGCATTCATCGATAGACACAAGAAATGTTATTTCATTTTCATACTTTTTCACCAAACTTCTTGGAATCCTATCTCTTTATTGCATTTCATTCTGAAAGACTGCAAAGAAGGCAGCTAGGGCATTGTTATGCGCCCTAAAGTATCCTAAACGATGTAGATAATCACTGATCTGATGAGCAACTGGTCTAGTATTATCCCATATTATATTCTTTCTTCCAGGTAGTTCCCTTAGAAAATAAAATAATAGGCAGAAAACAAGAGTGCCAAATTTAAAGACATGTCTCTTCACCTTTTTCATACTCATATTTTCCATAAGTTGTAGTCTCAACAACTCAAAAAGATCAAAATCCTTTCCATTCACCACCATTTCATAGGTTGTGTGAATTTTTCTGGCTGATACAAATTTTTCTCTATTTGTAAAGTAGACTTTCTGCCCAATCATAATGGCATCATACTTGATGGCAAGGTTTGTAATAGATTTCATGGTTAGGGCTCTTTCATCAAAATTAGCACTAGTTAACCTTGTGACCTCATCATTTTTTACTACTTTTAGGACTGGAATCGTACCAGTGTCACAAAGGCCAATAATTGCACGAATTGCCTCCTTATTGTTAATACCCATTTCATTTACCCACACAAGATTGCTATGAACCCTACTTAGGCCATCCTAACAAATTTTGCATCACTTTCACTGGAAAATTTTGGAAACTAGTTCCAAACACTCAACTTCATCTGAAAAAGGTTTTCATACTCCGTCTTCAGTAATTAATCATCACTCAACTCATTATCCCACAAATCCTTCATCTCTTGGTGATCAAATTCTTTGATCTTCCCACGAATATGTAGTCTTGGGTCTTCGGTGGGTATTACATTACTCAGAATGTATGAGAACACACCCATTGGATCATTTTCATACACCTTCCATGAGCATCTTTGGAATTTTGGTTGGGGCATCTCAAAAATTTCCCAGTGGGAGTGGCCATATTTCTCAAAACAAACTAATACGAAAATGATCCTTTAATTTGAAAAACATGAAATTCAGATGACAGAGAATACCTTTCAGCCTGAGAACTAGGGTTTCAAGGTATCGTACTTGGAGTTTCTTCTCTCTTTCTTTGACTTGGACAACTTCTCCCAATTCTTACGCAAATGTGTTTTTCTTAAACTTAGTAGCTCACTTTATTATTTATCATTTTTCCCTAATTTTGCATTTATTACTTTTCCACTTTAAATTTGTTTACCACTTTGTTACATACCCTATAGACCAGAAAGACCTCTGCAATTTTCTTGATTTCCATGATTTTTGTCAGAATTTTCTTCAACACCGTCAAAATAGAGATTCATATCACTTATCTTTTTGTCATCACAAGACACCTCATAAGTTGGGGGCTTGATAGATTTTTTTGTGTTTGATCCCCCTAATGCCATTACTGGTTTTTGTTCATAGAAGAGGTATCTACAATAGATGCAAATATAGGATCATTTGTTTTATCCTTATCCTTAGGTTCTTCCTTATTTCTCCAAAAAAAATATTTTTCTTTCCAGACTTCTTTTGAATTTACCTTGCTCATAGGCTTGTTCTTTTGATCTGAATTTGGTTTCTTCCCAATATTGCTCTTACAAAATTTTGAGATGTTTGCAGGTTTTTTGCAAGAGTGGCATACAAAATGTCTTTGATCAAAAGAGTTTTTGTTCATCCTTATCCCAAAATGATTAGTTGTGTGTCCAAAAAGATTGTATGTGTAACAATAGCCTTGAAAGGAATGAATTCTTCTACCGGTATTAAACCTATTCATCATTACCTGACTTCTACATTCGGTAGTTTTATGTCCAAACTTGTTGTAGACATAACAATGTCCACCAAAGAATCCAACATTCTGACTCATTTTATTTTGGTTCATCATACTTCTACATTTTTTTGCTTTATGTCCAAATTTATTGCATGAGTAACAAAATCGATTAAAAGATGGATACCTTTGAGCATTAGGCTATCAGATGGGAATCCTTCTGACATTGATCCTTTGGTTCTTTCTTTGATAGGAATTCATTTCAGATTTCCTTTGATTTTCCACATTGTCGTAGATCAGTTTAGTTTTTGAGCTTTGTCCTTCTTCGAGTCCTAAACCACCTTTATCCTTTGTAGGCTTTTGAGATGAAATTAATTCATCAAGCATTAAGGAAATTGTCTTGAATATTTCTTCGTGTGCTTTTTCTTTTTCTGGATCATCCCTTAAGGTTACTACTTCTTGTTAAATCTTCATGCATTCATTAGTTTTATTCTGGATCTCAACTTTTTGACATTCCTCAATTCTCTTTCTTTCTTCTATTTCTACTTTTAGTTAGGTAATATCCTCATTGGCCTTCTTCAGCTAATCACTAACTTCTCTATATCTATCTTTGAATTTTTTTATCTATTCTCTCAGCTTTCTGATACACTCATTTTCTTCCTTCAGATTTACTTTTAGGGTTTCTTTTTCATCCTCGCTATTTGTTGGTGTAATTAAATGTTCTGTACCTTGTCCTAGGTCATAATTACACCTTGGTTAAGTTTACTTAGGGACCACATAGGAGTTGTTGGAGAATTTCCACCTTTGGTGGACTTATCTTCTTATTATTTTATCACCTCCACCTTTCATGGACATATCATGTGATTAGGGTTCCACCTTTTGTGGTAGATCCACTATTTGTGGTGGTTATCACATTATCACCTTTCCACTTTAGGTGGAGTAATAGATTTTCATTGTTGTCTCATGTCATAAGATTACGACACTTATCATAATCTTATGCACTCCTATGTTCTCACCTTGGCTATATAACCAAGGGATCTCTACTACATTTGTACATATATTGAAGCATTATCATTGACATTGAATACAGTTTATTCTTGTCATATTATTTTCTCTCTTCTTTGTGCTTTCTATTTGGTCCATAGATCTTGGCATCCATAGCCAATTCTAACATGGTATCAGAGCATGTTTGATTCTAACATGGTATCAGAGCGGGTTGGGTGCCATTGGAGAGTCTATTTCCAAGAGAGGTACCAGATTTGGGGAGGTTCAATTTTTGGCTCTTTATTGTAGGTTTATATCAGAGCTTGCTGGAGCAAATCTGATCTCACCATTGCGTCCGGAAGATTCGAGAAAGTCGATTTTGCCTTTTGTTTCATCCAAATCGGACATACGAGGCAAAATCTAAGAGGGTTTGAAGTTGCACTGTGGTTGCCAGATCCAGAAGGTAACTGCATTTTTGGAGCATCTTGGGTCAAATCCGACCTTGCCATCGCATCTAGAAGGGTCAAAAACCCTAAGATTGACTGTCCATTCATCCAAATCGGAGCAAATCATTTGGTGAGGCAAAAAAATTTTGCCTGAAGAGCCGTACGGCCCCCCAGGCGTCATAATTACATGACGGTATGATTTATTTTCAAAAAAATATATATATAAAATTTTCAGAAAACTTTTGAAATTTTCATATCATTTCACAAAATTGTATTCATTTTTTTTTTTTTTTGAAAAATCAAAAAGAAATTTTCTGCGGCCTGGTACACTGTGCAGAGTAGGTACCAGGTACCTGCCGCCCGCCAATCGCCACGTGGTGGCCCCTCCACCATCTGTGGCCCCATTCAACTGCCATCGGCGGTGCCCTTGCCTTCCGCGAGCAGTCAAAACTCCGGCGGACAATCAAAGCCCACCAGTCAGTCAAAATCCGGTTGGTTCACAAAAAAACTGGCAGTCACTGCTCGCGAAAATCTGGCAGCTCGATTCACAAAAAATCCGGCAGATCCGAGAATATTCCGTCAGAAGATTCCAAGAATATATCGGCAGTTCTGAGAATATTCAGTCAGAGGAGCATATTCCTTTTTGACGGGCCACAGGCTGTCAAATTTAACATAGCATTTTGCAGACGTCAGCAATATGTCAGCGATGACATCAGCATTCTAAAGAATTTTTTGCCCCCATCACCATTGGAGTTTTTCATTTTGTAGTCCGACTTTGAAGCTCCATATCTCGGTCATTTTGGCTCCCTTTTTTGAGCAATTTTTTTTGATTTGGCCTAATTTTTTGTGCTCTTCGCAGTGGTACAATCATTTATTAATTTTGGCTTCTGGTTTTTCCAGAAATTGCAGATTCTCACAGGTGTTGCTGCTTTGTCCTCATTTTGGGCACTTTGGGAGCCCATAACTTGCTCCTACGGTAACATTTTTGGGTGCCTTTTTTTTTGAAAGTGCATAATTTTTCCTGTACTTCTCAGTGGTATGATCAGATTGATCTCATTTTTTACCAAAAATTGTACTTGAATCTGTGGCCTATTTTGGCAATTTGCATGTACCAAAATCAAAGTCCACTTTGTTTTTTTTGGCAGTGGCAATTGTAAACACACTAAGTATAAAGTGCCAAATCATATATTTCTTGGGGGGCTTCATGATTAAGTGATTTGGGGGGGTAATCTTGCAATGATTGGTTGCATTCTTTTGCTTGGTTTGTGTTCTTGCAATGGGGAAATCTCAAATTGAACTCCTAACTCCACATAATTATGCTACATGGAGAAAATTAGTATGGAACTATCTCATGGGAAAAGGTCTAATAGGCTATCTAAAGGAAACTGTTTCTCAACCTACTGATGCTAATGAATTGGAAAGATGGGAGATTAATTGTGAGAAAACACTTGGATGCATATGTTCACTAGTCTCATTTGATTTACAATTTCATATTGATTCATGTAAAACAGCTAAAGAAGTATGGGAGACTTTTGAAAAGTTGTATGGTAAAACAGATAAGATTAGGGGATATCAGATTGATAATGATTTGATGAATCTTGATCCTAAAATTTTTGACCACATCCAAGACTACATCTCCAAAATAAAGCAATTAAGAACACAGTTGAAAGAATGCAGTCTTGAAAAAGAGGATTTACAATTGATTCTAAATGTGTTATCCAAGCTTGGTCCTGAGTATTCAGTATTTGTTTCTGGCTTTCATACCCATCGACTTTCTATGGGAGCATCATATGTTGATCCTAAGTTTGATGACTTTGCAAATCTCCTAATCCAAGAGGAAGCTAAGTTAATGAACATGGGTCTAATCAAGTCTTCCAAGCCACATGCATTGGTTTCTAGTGAGTCAAAGGTACAAAAAGAATCAGGGAATCTTGATAAGAAGCAAAAGATGAAAAAGAACAAGCCACATAAAGAATCAGAATCCACTCATTCAAAAGAAGATTCATCTAAGAAGAAGAGGTCTTTTTGTGCATATTGCAAGAAGGATGGACATGAAGAACACTATTGTTATAAGAAGGACATTGATGAGTTGAAGAATCTTCTCAAAAGGAATCAAATTGATTTGCCTTCTAGAATGTCTGAATCTTCTTCTTCTTCTTCTTTAAAACAGTCTAAGGGAAAAGTTCATTTGGCATCTACATCAAGCAGTAAAGGACAAGCTCTTTGTGCTTATTCAAGTCTAGGATCAGGTAGATGGCTTCTAGATTCAGGAGCATATCATCATATGGCATCTTCACAATCTATTTTCTCTTCATTTCAGCCTTGTTCTATGTCTCCTATCTTGATGGGAAACAATACATACATGAGTGTAGTAGGGAAGGGATCTATTAGTTTTGGGGACAACACTTTTCAGGATGTCTTGTGTGTTCCTCATTTGACGAACAATCTTCTTTCCATATATCAGATTACACATGGTGGAAATGGGAGAACTATGGAGTTCACACCTGATTCAGTCATCATTCGAGACTTGGAGAGTAGAGAGATCATTGCTACTGGGGTGGTTGATCATACATCTCGGTTGTATACCTTTGCAGATTTTGCTTCTGATGGTGACATTATTCCTTCGGCTGTTCATCACACTCCTAGTGTGAACCATGAGGAGACATTTGGCTACTTGAACTTGGGAGTTCTCACATCAGATCCAGTACTTGAGCCATGCATTTCATCTCCTCCATCTACTGTTGCAGTTGATGATGCTTGTGATTCCACAGTTTGGGTTCCTTGTGATTCAGTGCAGCAGGATATACATTGTCTTCTAGATATGGCTACTTTGGATGGCTTCTTGACAAGTATTTCAGACTTGTTTTTGGAGTCTCATCTTGCAAATTTGGGGGATATCATTGATGACATTCATCTTCTCTTTGATGAAGATGCTCCTTCTTCAGTTGTTGTGAGGGAACACTCTGACCCTCTTGTTCATTCTCTACATGATCATTCTTTGCAGTTTGGCATGAGTGTGGATAGTTTTGGACAGCATTTGGAGGAGGCTTCTTTGTCTTTGGAGGGGATATCATTCTCTTTGGATCATGTTCTACATTCTTCTCTACTAGATGTTGGATTGTACTCTTCAGCAGTGTGGCCTAGACTGCTTGTTTGGAGTGTGTCATCTTTCAGCATCGACATGGAGATACTTGAGCATCATTTAGAGACATCATTCATCCTGCATACATCCTTGGTTTTGTTTCTTCCTAAGGGGAGGAACGTTGTTCGGCGAAATTGGATCATTTTCAGCATTCAATGTCGAGCTTCTACCATCATTGCAGGAGACTCAACATTGAGGGGGGGCTGCCTTGTCTCTCTCCTACTTCTCTCTTATGGGGGGGTCTTTTTCCTCACATGGGGTTTTTACCTTCTCATGCATCATTGAGAGCATTTCTATTATTGTATTTCATCTCTCTTTTGGGGAGGAGTTTTGTCCCACTGGGTTTTCTCCTTTTCTCTGTTTTTGAGAGATTGCATTGCATTTCTACATGGGTACCTAACATGGCCTAGTTGTCGGGACCCATCTTGCATTGTTTTCATTTGTGTACATTCTCCCTAAGCTGCACTTAAGGGGGGGTGTTGGTGTAATTAAATGTTTTGTACCTTGTCCTAGGTCATAATTACACCTTAGTTAAGTTTACTTAGGGACCACATAGGAGTTGTTGGAGAATTTCCACCTTTGGCGGACTTATCTTCTTATTACTTTATCACCTCCACCTTTCATGGACATATCATGTGATTAGGGTTCCACCTTTTGTGGTAGATCCACTATTTGTGGTGGTTATCACATTATCACCTTTCCACTTTAGGTGGAGTAATAGCTTTTCATTGTTGTCTCATGTCATAAGATTACGACACTTGTCATAATCTTATGCACTCCTATGTTCTCACCTTGGCTATATAACCAAGGGATCTCTACTACATTTGTACATATATTGAAGCATTATCATTGACATTGAATACAGTTTATTCTTGTCATATTATTTTCTCTCTTCTTTGTGCTTTCTATTTGGTCCATAGATCTTGGCATCCATAGCCAATTCTAACATGGTATCAGAGCATGTTTGATTCTAACACTATTGTTCAATTTCTCGAGGGCAACATTGATCTCTTTAGATACAAAATTTTCGTCTAGAGGACCATAATGATAATTGTCATCCATGTATTTAATTTTTGGGACCTTCCTCAAGCTGTCAGACTTTTTCTGAGGAACCAAGATCTGATACCAATTGTTGAATATCCAGAATACTAAGAGGGGGGGTGAATCAGTATTCGGTTGACCAAATTAATTAGTAACCATTCAATTATCAATCTACATTTAACAACAATGGTGAACCAAAACATAAAGGAGATCATAACACATTGACACCAAGATTTTTACATGGAAAACCTAGAATGGGAAAAATCACAGTGGGGATTAGCTCACAATATAATATAACTAGTTATAAGATATTACAGGGCTCACTGCTAGGACTCACTATCCTTAGAAAGGCTCATAGCCCGAATACAAAAAGTGTCTTAATGCCAAGATATAAAAGATGTGGCGCACTACCAAGAATGAACTATAGAAGTGCACCTACATAGTGTTCAATGCAGTTTTGGTTATGCTCTAGACTTTAGCTTTGGTTGTCGGTACATAAAACACTATCAATAGCTTCATACTATTACCCTTTTCACATAGCTTGCATATCACCTTCCTTTTTTCATTGCTTAGGCCATCATAGATATATGAAAACATAGCTTCCATTATTAATTAGGTCAGCCTAAAGAAGGAAATACATAGAATACAAAAGATCTTGTCGCCTTAGTACAAAATTCCAAAACGTGTTGTCCAATGGTTAGGTCAACCCAAACCTAAGGAAAAACACACAAAGAAGATACACTTTGTCAGCCAAATGATATTGAAGTCCTATCATCAGGGTAGACCAACTAGATCACAAAAATATGCTGAGAACACGTGTATACCTATAGCTGACACACGTAATCAATATATCATTGAATTTCCTCTTACTGTGAAGAATTCCAGATCAAGGTACAAATTCCATAAACGGTTACCAACCAATGTTGGCATTAATGAAAACCAAAACAAAGGGAACCTTCTTCATTCTTCCAACAATATCTATGTCTTGCAACCATGGCTCAAGCTCGGAATGAGATCCAACTAAGCCTAGAATTGATTGGGGATGCACTTAAGGTGGATAAAAGCTCATCAAATGATTTATGTATACTTAGAAGCATGGAATTGAAAATAGATGACTGGCTTAAAGAAAAACAAATAATTAAAGTAGCATGCCAACTTGTCTTGGTTGATGAAGCAAAATGAAAAGCTGATGAAAACAGGATTCAGACGGAAAGGAGAAAGCAAGAGGAAGAACTTTGGTGGGTGATGCAACAAGAGGAGCAATTTGAACATGTGAAGGAATTATGGAAGATTAAGTGTAAGGACAGGGATGATGATGATGATGAGGTTGGTTAGTCTGAGAAGAAACAAAAGAAGGAAAAGAAGAAAAATAAGAAGGATAAGGACCACAAGGCTTATGATTCGTATATGGAGGAGCTTAATGTTTCCATGAAAGATGAGGAAAATTATATGAGTGATAAGAAAAAATATGATGCATAAAATGCCCGAGATATTCTTGCAGCTACAGGTCTAGAAGACTCTGATGATGGCAAGAAAAACTCTCCAGTTTCAACAAAATCACGAAGGAGACATGCATACTCTGATTTTGAAGATGATGAACCATTGCAAAAACAAAGTCCGAGAGAAGATGGTCCATATGATGATGATGTATAGGCTTCCTGAGCTTTAACCAAACCTAGCTTCTATTTACCAAAATAAAAATCCCCAAGGCACATGGGAAATGAATGATGAGCATTTGAGTTTCAACTTGGTTTCATTTCAAAAAGGGGACATTACATTGTACAAGATTTTTTTAACAACAAAATAATTTAATCCACCTATTTGGGATTGAAATAAAAATAGATGAATTAATATATTTTCAATTATAGGTTCTTTTAATCTAGAATCCGATAGAAAGATAAATCATAATACATTGAAGGACACATAAAATGTTCTAAAATAAAGACTAAAATAGGTTGCCCATTAAAAAAAAAAAAAGAGGAAAAATTAAAAGATAGTTGGTCAGACAGGGATGATGACGATGATGAGGCTGGTCAGTCTGAGAAGAAAGAAAAGAAAGAAAAGAAGAAAAAGAAGAAGGATGAGGACCACAAGGCTTGTGATTCTTATATGGAGGAAATTAATGTTGTCATGGAAGATGAGGAAAATTATATGAGTGATAAGACATAAGATGATTTAGAAAATTCCCAAGATATTCTTGCAACTGCAGGTCTAGAAGACTCTGATGATGGTAAGACAGAATCTCCAGTTTCAACAAAATCACGAAGGAGACATACATACTTTGATTTTGAAGATGATGAACCTTTGTTGAAAAAAATTCCAAGAGAAGATGATCCATATGGTGATGATGTATAGGTTTCCTGAGCTTCAACCAAACCTAGCTCCTATTTTCCAAAAGAAAAATCCCCAACGCCCATGAGAAATGAATGACGAGCATTTGAGTTTCAACAAACTAAAATAGGTTTCCCATAAAAAATAAGAAAGAGGAAAAATGAAAAGATAACATACAGATGATTCATTTGAGGTTTTTGATAAGATCTCGTTTAACTATGTCAAATGGATTTGGAAGGGACAAGGCATATTTGATTGACTAAAATTTTGATGTAGCCTATCCATTGTCAATGTATGCATCATCTTCTCTTGGAATCTGTTGAAATTCAAATGCTCGTCATTCATTTTCCATGGGCATTGGGGATTTTTCTCTTGGAAAATAGGAGCTAGGTTTGGTTAAAGCTCAGGAAGCCTAGACATCGTCATCATATGGATCATTTTCTCTTGGACTATGTTTCTGTAATGGTTCATCATCTTCAGAATCAGACTATGCATGTCTCCTTCGTGATTTTGTTGAAACTAAGGAATTTGTCTTGTTATCATCAGAGTCTTCTAGACCTTCATATGCAAGAAGATCTTGCGAATTTTTTGCATCATATTGTGCCTTACCACTCATATAATTTTCCTCATCTTCCATGGAAACATCAGGTTCCTCCATATAAGAATCATAAGCTTTGTGGTCCTTATCCTTCTTCTTTTATTCATTTCTTTCTTTTATTTCTTCTTAGACTGACCAACCTCATCATAATCATCATCATCCCTATCCTTATGCTTACTCTTCCATAATTCCTTCACACATTCAAATTTCTCCTCTTGTTGCATCACCCATCGAAGTTCTTCCTCTTGTTTTCTCCTTTCCATATGAATCCTTCGTTCTTCATCATCTTTTCATTTTGCTTCATCAGCTAAGACAAGTTGGCATGCTACTTTAATTTTTTTTTCTTTAAGCTAGTCATCTGTTTTTAGTTTCATGTTGCCAAGAATACATAAATAATTTGATGAGTCTTTATCCACCTTAAGTGCATCCCCAATCAATTCTAGGCTTGGTGCATTGTAGAAACAAATTCCAGGAGAATATGATGCATACAATGGCGATGGATAAGCTACCTCAAAATTTTATTCAATCAAATATGCTTTGTCCCTTCCAAATCCATTTGACATAGTTAAATGAGATCTTATCAAAAACCTCAAATGAATCATCTGTATGTTATCTTTTCATTTTTCCTCTTTCTTGTTTTTTATGGGCAACCTATTTTAGTCTTTATTTTAGAACATTTTTTGTGTCCTTTAATGTATTATGATTTATCTTTCTATCAGATTCTAGATTAAAAGAACCTATAATTGAAAATAGATTAATTCATCTATTTTTATTTTACAATCCCAAATAGGTGGATTAAATTATTCTGTTGTTAAACAAATCTTGTACAATGTAATGTCCCCTTTTCAAAATGAAACCAAGTTGAAACTCAAATGCTCATCATTCATTTCCCATGGGCCTTGGGAATTTTTCTCTTGGAAAATAGGAGTATAATAATAACTCAAAAGGATCTTAATGTCATAAAAGGGGCCACTTAAGTGTTGGCATAGAGACCAAAAAATGTTTATGCTGCAAATGGGGCATCCATTGTGCTAGCTGAAAGGGGTCAATTTGATATTACAAAGGAAATTTTTATATAGGTACAAGAAGCTATTGCAGGAAACATCTTTGTTCAAATGCCTGATGTGTGGGTAAATCTAGCACATGTTTACTTTGCACAAGGACGGTTTGTGCTTGCAATGAAAATATTTATGTTGCAAATGGGGCAACCATTGTGCTAGCCGAAAGGCGTCAATTTGATATTGCAAAGGAAATATTTACACATGTACAAGAAGTTGTTGTAGGAAACTTCTTTGTTCAAATGCTTGATGTGTGGGTAAATCTAGGACATGTTTACTTTGCACTGATAGTTTGTGCTTGCAGTGAAAATGCATCAAATTTTTTTGAGGAAATTATATTTTGGCACTGACACCCAAATTTTATTATATTTAGCTCAAACACATTATGAAGCAGAACAGTGGAAAAATTGTAAGAGAATATTATTAAGAGTGGTAGATTGTAATGAGCGTTTTGAATTTGTGTTTAATGTAACTCTGAATTCACTGCAGAGGGCGTCCCCAAATCTGATTTCACTACAAAGGGCCTTAGAGAATTCAAATTTGTTGCAGGAAACTTCAAATTCCTTGCCCTTGCCCACCTTTTTAGAAGTCTGCAGGTCCTCTCTAAATCCTTATCGCCCATGCAAGTAGCTACTATAGTTGAACAAAACATCTCATGCTAGGCTAATGAATGAAGTGAGGTCTGTAATGAATGAAAGAAGTGAGGTCAAGTGAGACAAATGAATCTGCAATGAACATGAATAATCATGTCAATACATCGTGCTAATAATTGGCTGACCTATTTTTTAAAATTTTTGTCTAATTTGGATTTGATGACTAACTATTTAGTCATTTTTATTTCTGTGACTAAATACATTTTTAGTCAACAACCAAATTAGTCATTTATTTACTCATTTATAGCTGAGTTACAAAAAATAAGTAGAATTTAGTCATTTTTAGTTGTTGTGAATAAAATTTTGTCACCTAATCATTTATTTGTCAAATTCTACTAGTGTAGTAACAAATTGAGAACACTTAGTCATATACACACCTGATTTCCCACTTAAGGCTCTTATTATTGTTCCCATTCCACTTAATGCATGGTACTAGATGCATTATATTATACAATCTAAGATAAAAGGTACTTTCTCATGATTTCCCAACCTTTAATATAGCCCGTTGGTAAACATGCTTGCAAGAACTTGCCTATGAGTTTCCCATTGCGGGGTGTGTCTCATAGTAATTCCTCTCTTAAGGGTGACACAAAGCATAAAGGTGTACTTAAGTATTTCTCTTCACCCAAGATCACACGAAGCGCGAGGGGAGCGGATACGTACTATAAGTGCACAAAAATAGTAAAGTACACTTGGAGTGTTTTTCTTCACCCAAGATCACACAAAGTGCAAGGGAATTGGATACGCACTAAAAGTGTGTCACAACAAGGCAAGCACTCATTAATTTTAACCTTGTAAAGAAATATGAGTTCATTTATGCACCAAACGAAGTGTTAAGTTGTATTTTTCAATTTTAAACCCAAAGAAAAATGATGAAGTGAGGGTTCAATTTCAGTCCCGTTTGAGCATTCTTTTTTTAAACCCAAATGAAAACTAGTGTGGTTCTAAAGCATAAAATGAAAAGCATGATAAATGGGTTATAATTTCTCCAAAAGTGTCAAACGCTTGTTACAATTATAATATTTTAAGACAAAGATGCTTCTTCACTTTAACTTTTATCATCCAACTTGCTAAACCTAGTTAGCCTAAAAACCAGAACAAAGTCAGAGGCATGTTAGTGATCAGATGAAGTAAAAAAATTAAAGCACATGCTAAAGATTGATCACCATTTTTCTTACTAGAGAAGGGTTTCATTGTTCATGACAATGCCACTATAAGTCATTTGGGTGTCGCTCTGGTGAATTTGGGCATCACTTTGTGGAAAACTACTGACGATGATAGCGTCATTGTTTTGGAGTGTTGCAGTTTGCAAATTTTGATACCTCTAAAAAGTATTATCATCACCATTTAGTTTAATCAACATCGGGAGATTAAATAGGCATTGTTGTTTCTGATGATGATGGTGTCACTCTGTGGCGACACCCAACAAAGGTGTCGCTAAAATTCCTTTGGGCATCGCTCTATCTTGTAAAAAAAAAAAGAATTCAAGATAGAAATTGATTAAATTTGATCGGTTTTGCCCTCCTTCTAGCGCCAGAATGTGACCGATGGATTAGTATGGGTTGATTATGCTCGATCCATGGGTAATCGAAGCATAAAAAATTCACTAACGCTAATCTCAATAGGATCAATCAAATGTAAATCAAACCAAGCATTCTAAACTACGAAAGCGTTAAATGTCTACTCTAATCCATTCAAAACCTATCATGTTGTGGGAGTGATGTCGCGTTGATGTGGAACTACAACCCTTTCCCAATCTCGTGGATAAATGAGCTTCTTCCAATCAATTTTATTAAAGAAAACTAATGAAACCATTGATAGATGTGTAAGAAAAGATGATTTTAATCTAAATGAGCATGATGCAAGCTAATTTAACATGATTTAATGCTAAAATGATGTATATGTGCAAATTATAAGATAATTCTAAATGGATTCTAAACTAAAGATTCACACCTTAATTAATAAACAAGTTAAATGGATGCATTATGTGATCAAAAAATCCATTAATGGAAGCTAAGCTAATATGCAAGTGAAATAAACTAAAAAAAAGATGCTAAATGTGTGCTAAATATGAGTGTGAGTGTGAGTGATTTTAATAGCATAACTCTGATGTTAAAAGATGGATCCATTTGTCTCCAAATAGTGACCTATTTATAGGAGAGAAAATGAGAAATGGAGGGTTTAGATCAAAAAGGCTAATCAATGGTCAAGGATGGAAGAAGTTGGATGCATGGATCATGGATTCTCATCAACGGGTGAGAATGAAAGATGAGATTTAATAAAGGGCTTACATTTAATCCAAACAAAAACACTTTTGACCTATACAAGAGGTCACAAGTTAACTTGCACAAGAAGTTTTGAGTTAACTTTCATATGAAGCCTTATAAGAATATTCCCTTTTTCAAATGAGGAGACAAAATATTCTTTGGAATATTCTCATGGGTAGGGGAAAAGGACAATTAGTTAATTAAAACAATGTTTAAATGTGCAAAAGGGGAAGGAATATTCCATGAGAATATTCCTTTTGGAGGAATGTGCAAAGGAGGAATATTCCCTTGGAATATTCTCTTGCAAGTGGGGGGATTAGATTAATTAAGATATTTGAAAATTAAACAATGTTAATTATGCAATTAGGGGATTTAAAAGAATTAAATGATATTCATTAAATAAAATGATTTAATGAATGGGGAAAGGTCGAATAAAATTTAATTAAATAACTTAGGGTTATTTAATTAAATAATAAGATTTAGGGATTTAAATTAAATAGTTTGATTTATTTAATTTAATGAGATGAAATGTTAACATGAAAGGGGGCTAATTAACCTAATTAAATCGGTTAGGTTAATGGATGAAGATGATGAAATAAATTAAATATCTAGGTAATTTAATCGATTAAGAAAAAAGAGGATGGGTTTAAGGAAGAAATGATGTTAGTATACCCGATTCGAGTGCATGATATCATTCAAGATATTTTTCAATGTCTAAACATATAATAATAGTATATAAATAAATCGTCATCAACCCCCTACTATACCAGATCATATGAAGAATGCACAAGAAGACAAATAAAAAATAAAAAATTGGGTCAACATGGAAGGGAAGCCTAAATGCCCTCAATGCTTTGCATCGTCCTCAATTTTCCAAAAATCAAGGCACATAACAAAGGAAGAATAATGATACAAATAGGGGAAGTTTTGCGACACAAAATCACACATGTATCCAAGCACCTACAAGGGTGACAAGAGTCATCCAGGAACACATAATGCAAGCACGAGGGAACACATCACAATAAACACACATCTAATCTAAAGGTAAAGAAGAGGCCTCCCCTAACACTCATAAACCAAGAGGTCATCCAATTCCCAATCTAGATCATTATAAGGGGAAGGCGGATGGGCCTGCAATGGTGGAATATTAAGTGGAGGAGCTTTTGACCCTCCCACAACAAGGGCTAAGGAAGAAGGCCTTGCAAGGTCTTCTCCGCTTAGCTCTTGTGGAGATATGGTCAGCAATTTCGTGAAGATCGTCGACAAGGCTAAGACCTCGTCCAGAGAGTTGAACATGCACCTTACGACAATGCCATGTGGTACCTAAATGGATGAGGAAGACGACACCTGGGATTCACCACTAGGCTCACTAAGCGACTCAGGAGCAGTAAAAAAATCAGGGGAAGCCAATAATTGCTTCATCACTAGGATGGCACAAGCTAGCATAGGACCACCCATTGGAGAAGGTGGGCTCCTCTTATGCCCTCCATTACTAGAAGGGCCAAATTCCACTTTTTGCTTCATGAGAGGATGTGAACTCCCCATAGACAAGGCAAGAGGTGCAAAAGAGGAGGAGAAAACCACAATGGACACTAAGAAGGTATTTGACATGTCCATGGGTTTAGGGAATGGCAAGATGTCCAAAAGGGACATCAAAAGAGGTGGCTCAATCGAAGGAGTGATAAAAACCTACACCTTTTAGGGTCAAGTGTACTGATGCTCATAGTGGGGTTCAGAAGCAAGATTGGACTAGGTTGAATAGAATCTGACAGGAGGAGAGAGGAGGACACAATAGGAGGTCCTAAAATAGGGGTGGTCGACTCCCCTTCCTTCCTCTGCAAAGCAACTTGCTTAATTGCCAAAGCCTTTTGTCGACACTTGCGCTCATGTGCAAGGCACTTTCTGTGACTCTTGAAGCTACAAGACAAGCATTGCAAAGGGATAGAAGGATCCTTCTCAGCCATAAGGGTGTCCATCACAGTCATCTCCTATAGAGAGACAAACTCCTAAATGGGAGTAGAAGGAGGAGGTTGAGAAATAATGGGGGGAGTTGGCTCTAGGGCCTTGGCAACGAGCCTCTTCCCATTCACTACTCTAAGATTAGGAGCGATGGGAAGCTGTAGAGGCCGAGACATAGAATATTCCCTATGGGGACCCTTTCTTCTACCATATCGAATGGACTAGGCTCCATGGGAAAAACAAGAAGCTCAAACACAGGACGCTTGGGCTTTCACCAAGCGGGCACCATAAGACTCTCCCATAAACATGGAGTAGAATCTGATGGTACCGTAGCAAGGCAAGAGGAAGTTCCAGGCTAGAGAGTGAAAGAGGAAGAAGAGGAACCTCAAGAGTGCTTATCTTCTTCTCTCCTATGAGCCGTGGTGGAATCACTGTCAGCTTTCAAACAAGCCTTATGCGAGACAACATAGGAAGATGGAGGGTATCTCACTCTAGGCATTAAGCATCCTTTCTTGTATTTTTCATAGGTCTGATACAAGAGGTCCTTCCTAAGTAGGATCAGACCAACGGGTGTAGGCCAGAAGTGATCTAAGGAATAGCTACCATGCACAACCGGTGGTTTATAGCTAGTGTTGTGGATCACATGCATTGAAACCTCATTAATAAACTTTAGATATTTATGCACAACTGAGGGAACTACGTTCATAGCTACTAACCAGGGGATACCCAGCTTCACTCTAAAGAGTTCTGACCTTGGGATTATGTCAAACAATAGGTTTAAAAACTTAGGTCCAACAAGGACCGACAAAATGATGCTACCGAGGGGAGGTACAAAAAGTTCTTTATGCATATAGATGGTGCTTATAGATGTTTCATACCCATATTTATGCAAGAATTTAACTAACATAATCTCCTTGATTATAATATTCACCTGACACATCAGATCAACAAGAACACTTGCTACAGTGTATCCTTTGATTCCTGTAGGGATGTAAAGAGGAGATGGCTCTCTATTAAAACCCATCGGCAACACTTGCAAGGTGAAGGTTATACCTGTACCACTACTCACAGGCTACATAGAGGGGATAGGTAGATGCAAGAAGGAATCCATCATGCACACTAAATGATACTCTCACAAATCCCCCCAAATGTTTGCAATCAGACAGTGACCCAACTAAGGCTTCGTTCTATAATGCCTACAGAACCTTCCAACTATGCCTACTAGGGGTCATGGGTTGGGTTGTAAGGTGACACACCCCACAATAATCACATCTACAATGCTCCTAGAACACAAGGAAAGGACCCTTCAACACTGCTAAACGAAACCAAAATGGTTCATGTCAGGTTCACCAAAAATGTAAGAGAGGGGAACCAACCACATCAAGGCTCTAGGTTACAGAGAGTCGAGAGCGGAGGGCTACCCTAACTTACCTCACTCTAAAGGGTGTTTTGGGGTGAAGGTTGAGAATGAAGAGCACTATGATGTGCTTTTGTCACTCTACAGACCCAAATTTTAGGTTGGGGCTAGGCGAGCTAGTTTTTGGAGTCAATACTGCACCTCATACAACTCTCTATCTGAGGATGACAATGTGATTTTGGGATGATAGCACAACATGCTGGCATCTCTTTGGTGTGTTGGCATCCATATGACCAAAAAACATAAAATGCAATAAAGGACACCAAAAATTGACTAAACAACCTAGCTAAATGACTTCAATGAAAAATATAGAATGATGAAATACAAAAAGTAAATACGAAAATGATAAATTAAATAAATTAACACAAAGGTGATGAAAACTAACTCACTTAAACACCAGTTCGCTAGCTAACTCCACGCGCATGTTCACCTACACACAAGCAAGAAGGGGAAAATTGTTGGGGTTGTATAGGGGCTTGCCTCAGTCAGACCCCCGCTTTGGTGTTTCCATCTCCATGGATAGACAGAAAGCAATGGAGTAGAATATGTGATAAAGAAGATAAAGGAAGTGCAATAAACACTAAAAAATACTAAACTACTCTATCAAATCACAAAGGAGAGGAATGAAGTGTTACCACCTCCACCCAAAGGATCTCAAGGCCAATGAAGGGAGAATGCAAGCAACGAACTTGGAAAATTCACCACCACCACAACCATGGTGAAGGGAGGTCTCACAAGACTCCAAGCTTGAAACTTCTATGGTGGACTAACTTGCAATGTGGAGTTGATGGAGTGTCAAGCTAATGCAATGCTCAAGATGGAGTGCTAGAATTCTGAAGTGAATGAAAATGTGCTTGATAGATCGAATGTGAATGAAAAAGTTGAAGTGATAGTGAATAGAATGAATTTGAAGGTGGGATGAGAAGGAATAAGTCATTTTCAGTTCGGTTGGTTGAAAAAAGGATGTTAAAATTCATCCCAATGAGGAGTATAACACCTCTTCCAAATTCAGACGTGGGAATCCATCAGGGACAACAACGTGTCACATAGATGTCTGTGTGTTGCACTTTTTTCCTCGACAAATATTCTCTCACTAACACATAGGACAAACACCAAGTGGATGCATTCTGAAAGGGTGATGTGGAATTTCGCCTTCAGATTTGATTTTCTAAGGTGAGGGTATGTGAAAGGGGAATTTACACAAGGGGTTAAAATTCGCTCCTATACACCCATTCATGGATTTATATGGATATAAGGCTAATAAAATTATTGATTTGGTCATTGTTGACAATAGGGTTCCAAAGAGATAAAACCTGATCAAACATAGCCAAGATATTTCAAAAACTCTCAAAGACAACCTCCAAAATGCATATATTCAATAGAATTTGTATACAAATTAGTATCACATAGAAATAAAATTCAAATTAGGAGACATGGTTCTCTTAAAAGTGCATCCATACAAGTATTATTCTCTTAAGAGTGGAGTAGAGAAGCTCAAGTCTCACTTCTATGGATTGTACAAAATTAGATGAAGGATTGGATAAGTTGTATATGATCTTGAGCTACCAGAGCATAGAAATATTTATAATGTGTTTCATGTCTCAAAAAGTAACTTGGGTAACACATTACTCCTACATCAAAGCTACCTCCTTTAGACAATGACACACAATTAGTCTTAACTCTTGAGACCATTGACACTAGGAAACAAAAATTAAGAAATAGGAGTATAATAGAGTATTTAATCTATTAAAATAATATTTCTATAGAATATGACACTTGGGAAGGAGTAGAGATTTTTTAGCATCCAAATTTATAATTTCTTGTGGGAAATCAGTTATGAGAGGGTGGAATACTGTTTCCCATTTCTAAACGTGAGTATTTGAGAGTCTTCTTGCATATTATTTTATTTTCCATAAGCAAAAGGGGTAGGGTGAGGGAAATAATATAATAATATAACTAAATTTTTCCTCATAAATTTATGTTATATTTATAAATATAAATTTATGTTTTATTATTAAATAGGGTCCAATACTAAAAAATGTTTCTAGAAAATGTGGCCAATGTATTAAAATATTAAAAAAGGTATTTTCTAGTCAGTTCCAAAATAAAGTGGGAGATAGATTTTAAGTTAAAATGAGGGTTATAAAAGGAGAGTCTAGGCATAGAAGAAAACATCCATTTTTATGAAATTAAACCCCTTTCTTTCTAAGATTGAATTCTTGCTCATCTTTTTTCTAGAGGAAAAAAATCCTTTAAGTATTTGGGTCGGAGGAAGAAAACCTTTTGATTCTCTTAGAGTGGTTCTATCTAGGGATCACCATTGTATTGAAGGTTGTAAAATTATTTTTAAAAATTTGAATGCTTTCATTAGAAATCCTAGTCATACAATTGAATGGAGTTGTGCCATCTATTACTAGGTTGTACACACCCAAAAAGGCTATCATAATAATTAATAATACTAGTGTTACATTTTGGAGTGTTCTTCATTAGATTGCATAATTTTTAACCTACCATTATTTTTTGTAGCATTTGTGGAGATTTCAAAATCAATCATATCTAATTATTATGATTGTACTAGTTCAAAATACATGTTAGATTATTTCTTTGCCAATTTTCTACAAAAATAGAGGTTATTGTACACTTTTTGGCTATTATAATAGCACATATTCTTGATTGTGCCCCCTTGATATCTATTGGACCATAATTTGTAGTAATCTTACCTTTCAACATTCTCATTTCAAGTTCTTTAATTTATTTTTATTTAATCCTATCATTATTACTAGAGTACTATGTAATTCTTGGAACTTTGTACTACACCCACATATTACATTAGTAATTAGCTAATATTATATGATTGAAGTAATGATCATATTTATTACTTATTTTTTATTATGATATATTGGAAACACGGGTCTTGAACCCTATAAAAAAGGAGCCCCAAGGGAAAAGATAAAAAACAAAAAAATATAGAAAAAATAGGGGGTGAGGGATCCCTAGTATTCATAAAGGAACTTATACATATCCTCATAATTTTATAAATTATCAATATTTTTCCCTTTTTTCTCTAGTTCCATCCCCTACAAGACTAATAGTGTGGTGGTAGGCATGTGTATGTCTTTGGTACTAAAAATTTTCATGACTTCCATTATTTTCTCCATCACCTTCGGCTTGTATTTTAGCTTCTCCACTTCCAACACAATTTGCAAACAACTCTCACAATTATGTTGTTTTGTGGTAGGGACATTAGGAGATTCATTGTTCACAATGTAGATGGGGGCTTTAGGGAGATCCTCAATTTTCATATGGGAGGTATTAGGCACATATTTGGTCTCAAGTTCAAAGTCAAGATTATTCATCTCATCGAATAGTTTGTTGCCTTTGAACTACAAAGGAGAAGGCTCAGGGGAACTATCAACAAAATTTACATCATCCATAAAAATATCCTCTTTTTACTAGGAGTCACTGAATATTTCGATATTTCATATTGGGTTACTGGATCATATCCAATCTTGTTGATCTTCACACAATCGTACCTTCAATGTCCTATTTCTTATCCTTCCCCATGTCCTTTTGGTCCATAGTTTTAGATTGATTCCTAGATAAAGTACATAGGGTCATGCTAACAAATTGTCTTGGCCCCTCCAAAACATTTTCATCAACAAAAACCTTGGAGACTTTATTTTTTTATCTTTCTTGTTGGTCATATCTCCTCCCAACATTCTCTTCACCAACCCCTTGTTAGGTTCTTGATTATCAAGGGAGAAATGTTTAAGAGAACAAATCTCAAACATTGCATCTTATTGAGACTCAATTTTCAAATTAAGGTTAACAGTAGGGGAAACTATATTACACATAAATTTCTTTTAGTTTTTTTGGGTCTTTCTACCACCTTAATACCCTTGGAAGGGATTTGGGATGAGGTCCCAATGAAAGTGAGGGTTTTTTTACTATTCTTAGTATGGGGATAGGATAAGGCATATCCACAAGGAAAACCTTAGTAGGATTAATAAGTAAAAGTGCAAGGTGGAAATGATAAAGGCACATGATAATACCTTGGTGCAAGGGAATCACCAAATTACTAGGGTTTTTGGAATTTAAGGATCTAACTTCTCTAATAAAATTTTCAAACAAAGATAGGAGAAAAAATGGGAACCTCATAATAATTTTATGCATAAAATTATTTAAAAAATAAAAATGATAATGACTTGATAATACTTAAACCTCCCTTCAAGATTGAAGTATTTAATTAGAAATCAACATACCTAATCCCATGGATTTGACAAAATTTGGCAAAAAGATCCATTTTGAAATTTGATAGGTTTCTCACCATCTTAAAAAAAATTCTCCATGATTTCAATGTGGGGAATTTTACTCTTCAAACTTTTTCCCTTTACAGCTCATTCTGATGGCCTTGTTGATAACCTACAAATTGAATGGATTCTTTTGATCATATACATTTATCCATTTGAGATATGAAGAAATTCCTCCTTCTTGAAAAATATACCAAAGGGTAACATCCTTTTTCACCTCCTCATAGGAGACATGATATGTGTGAACCCTATCACCACCCATATTATCACAACAAAATACATGCATAGGGAAGAGAAGAGAAAACCAACAATGTCTCACAGTTGTAGAGTTTATGAAAAAATGTAAAGAGTTCCTTTTCCAAATAATACATCTCCAAGCCCAAAGAAAGAGATAAACATTAAAAAGGATGAAATAATCAACAACATATCACCTCCCAAGCATGTGATTATGATGAACCAAAAACAAAATCCATGAAATAAAGTGAATAATAGTGTTGGGGTGGTACTCATTGCAATGATACATCACCTTGAGATCATATTTTGGGTTCCACCTCATCCAATCATTATTCTAAGCACTGTTCCATTTCAGCATAACAATCAATCCACCTTTCACCACATTGACTATCAAGGTAGGAAACGAAAATAAAGAAAATAGCAATTAACACCCCTTCTAGCAAGATAAGATTGATGGTACAAGTTAATCTCGTCACTAGACCAATACATCATTATAATCATTAATAACATTGGGGACCTTTATTTCTAATTGATAACTCATTAGGAATACGTTAGGGAATGGGCACAAGGAGATTCCCAAGACATCACCAACACTTCCAAAAAATTATATTAAGTCTTAGGTTAGCCATACCATCCACCACTCTATTCCCTTCCCTATATATGTGAAGGGAAACATAGTCCTCAATCTTATTTAGGAGACTTAATGATATTGATGAGGTTCCATGAGGAGTCAATCTTTCCTAAGACAACATTAATATTGAGATTGGAATCACCCTCTATAAGTAGTTTATGAATTCCTAAGGATAACGCCAATTTAACTCCCCACACAAGGCAAAGGCCTCCACTTCATTATTATAATTCAATCCTAGATCATGAATAGGCCACAATGAATTCCCCTTACAGGATCTTAGAATCCCACCCTACTAGTAGGGCCTAAATTCCCTTTTGCAGCCCCATCAAAATTCAATTTACTCCATCCACTCGAAGGAGGCTTCCAAAAGGTGTTCATGAGAGCTATATTTTTTATTCTATCAACTTTGTTTTGATTAAGGGTAAAAGACGGGTTTTGAAGGGGCCCGAAACCCTTTACAAAAGAGAGTAGTTGAAAAGAAAAGATAACAAAAAAAAACTACAATAATCAGCCCACCGAAAGTGAACCATCAACCAAAAAACAACCAAAAGGAAGCCAGCCAAATGCACTACATATTCTTTAGGGTCTCAACAACTTCCATGTTAGTATCATCCAACTTTTGCACCTCATGCACATTATCAGCCATCTCCATTCCAAAGGCCCCAACTTGAGTTTTCATTCTATTTTTGGTCCTAACCCCTGGCCCACCAGCTTTTACCTCATCAATCAAAACGTTACCTTTAGAAATATCCTTCTCACCAGCACCACCCACAACCAACACTTTACCCCCAGCAACAAAAGCATCAGCAGACCCAGACTCTTTTCCTTTTTTTAACAATAATCAGAGGAGAAATAGTCATAGCAGAAACTAGAGTGCCCACAAAATTGGGCGCCTCACCACTCTTCAGCACCACTTTCCTCATAGTAGCATCCGAAGTACCTGCAAGCTTAGAAGCCTCGCCACTCTTCATCAACATTTTCCCAATTTTATCCTTAAGGAATAAAATTCTACCTTCCAGATTTTGCTTCAGATAAATGGACTCCTCGGCCACAGTATTAGCCACAATGTTCAGGGATTCCATTAAATTGTAAATTTGGCTTTGAACCACAAAATCCTTAGTCATACTAGCCACAACCCTAATCCTAACATTAATCTTATTAATTTCATGAAAAAACATTTAAACAGTTTAAACTGCAGATTAGCACTCTCGCGGGCCGAGCCCAGAACATCAACCAAAACTTCCCTATCATAATTTTCAACCCTATCCTCCACATAATCATCCTCATCATCAGAACTAACCTAAACTTTATCATCCACAATATCCTTACCTTTATCAACAGGGGTAGGAGACATCAACTTGTGAATGGAGCAGGCGAGATCCTCCGCAATATTCTTCCTTTTCATCTCCTAAACCACCTTCACTTTGTTAGAACCCCCATCAGGACCACCAACCACATCACCATCCTTCCCCTGCATAAGCCCAGAGTCAACGTCCAGAGAGGCCTCACCAAAAACACCACCAGCAAGAGAAAGAGGGAAACCCTTCTCCAGGATTTGACTGGTAGACTTCGGATCCCTACTCTTATGGCTCCCCATCTTTGTATCCTTAGCATATTTGAGTTTAGGGGGAACAGAGGAAGGTTCCCCATACAAATTATTCTTGTCCTTGGTAGTATTAGGGAGAACTATTGTGACCACATCATTGGTACACGTAGTGTAGCCCTTATTGTCAATCAACTTTCTATTCCCAGTTTTACCAGGAACAGGGGATGAAGGGCCCTCCTCAAACAAGGCATAGGAGTCTGGGATGTAGCCCTCATCACCATATTTTTTAGACTTTGACTCTTTATTCATAACAAGCCTCCTCCTCTTGGGTCTTTTGCTAACCCTTTCTTCACTCGACTTAGTATCATAGCCCTCCCGGGCTTTACCAACATTCTCCTTTAGGGAAACTAGAGAAATGTGCACCTCATGTGCTTTCACATGATCATACATCAAAAGAATTAACCCAACATGTAGAACCAGATTATTTGGGTTTTTCAGGTGATCCTTGATCTCCAAATCCAATTACATCAGCAGATAATAGGGAAACAAAACCCATTTCTTATGCCTACATGGATTAAGCAAAGGAAAATGGTAGTTATTGACAGTCGTGTACCTACTGTTAGGTCTCAAAAATGCAGGTTTGAACCACAAGAGGTTTCCTAGCTCTTGACACATTTTTGGCTAACGTACAAGGCCAATCAATGTGTTTGAGCCTTCTACTCTTTACGCTATGCTAAACCTAGGTGGGTGTACCTATGTAAATGGTTCAAATTTGAACTATGTTTCCCCCTTAAGCAATCTATCCACAATGGAAATTTTGGAAATGGAAAGATATAATCCTAATTTGGTATAAATTGTATAAGCAATATCAAAGTGCAATTTAATATGTTCAGTTAATAGATGCAAAATTATGAAATTTTTTTTTATGAAACTAAATAAATAAAAATGGGTGAGACCAGTGCCTTGTTAAGTAAAATGGATTCCAATGAAGACCTAGAAAATGTGACCTATAATGGCAATAACTCAAACTATTTGGCACATTGACATGGGTTTATAACTTGTATAAACATGCAAGTAAGTAGTTGACAAACTCTACTTGAGACAGATTGACAACCCTAATTATATGGCTCTTCTTATTGGTCCAATTAACACTTCTAAATTACCGTGAATGACTATACGGATTTAATATTTACTTGAAAGAACCAATTAATCTCATCACACGAATACAAAAAATGTGAATTGACAAACTGAACATATACTTGATATATTAGTTTGAATAACAGAGAAGTATTAAAATGGAGACAACCAAACAATTGAATAATTTCAACAAATAGTTGATACCATAACTAGGCTTCAAAATCAAATATCTTCATTGAATTATTCCATATTCATACATGCATCATGGTCTTCACTATGTACAACATGTTCTGAAAATTCTCTCTCTCCCCTTCTTGTCTTTTTTTATACCTTCCCGAAAAATCCCCCTCGCCTCTTGGTCTTGGTCTTCTCGTATTCTCATGAGAGGCAACCAACTTCAGACCAAGGGTCACATCATTTGATAACATAGTAGGAAATTAAATAAAATGCAACAAAAGCTGACAATAATCACAAATCCGTTAATTTTCGAGAAAAATTTGTTGCTCTTTTCATTCGTAGCTTCTTCCTTGGTTTCGATGTCGCTCGTAGCTTTTCAGAGATTTCCACGTGGCATCCTATCGGGACTTCCCTCAGGGATGCTAGTCTTTTCTTCCACCGAGCTCTGATTGCTTGACACATAGCGTGTCACAGCGGCTTGTCTTTCTTTACTTCGCATCATATTGCTTTCGTTTCATAGCATCATGTCTTTACCACTTCACCATAACCACTAGACTTTACCACTCAATCGCACGTAGTCTTGAGTTCTTTTACAGTTTTGCCTTTACGATGTCTCTTACAGCTTGTCGGGAGCATGCCACGTGGCATCCCATCGGGGCTTTCCTTCAAGTGCTCTTTTTTCTTTTGGTCAGGCTCTGCCTGCTTTCCATGTGGCACCATATCGCACACCTCGTGAGCTTTAACTAGTGAGCATTTTAGATCTGTGAGATTGCAAGGAAGGGTCAAGACTTGATCTGCTATCTCGGTTCACTGTTGATTCTCGTGTGCTTACTCCATTTACCCTAGTGCAGACAGAGTTATTCAATGCTTTGATGATTTTCCATACCCTACGCCATGGTTTGAGCCTTCTCATGGCAACTTCATTGTTGCAAACATAGCCTCTGGTCATGAGATCTCCTCTTGGTCATGCTCGATACTTCCCGCGTCTTTTTGGTCATCGCCATGTGACGAACTCTACACGTGGATTACTTCCTTTACCATTCTACTATGGGCTTCTTGTTGACCCTCTGCGGTATGGTAGCACATGCCTATCACTATATTCAAGTATACCGCTCAACTGTGGGTCTTGCTTTGTCCTTCCGCGGTGTGGTAGTAAAATTCTATCATGATTGTTGCTATCTGTGATACTGTGAATTTTTTTGCAAAGGGCTGCAGTAAGGAGGTATGAGGTGAGGGCTATTAATAGTGAATAATGTGGTAGTGGTATGGTGGTAAAAGGCAGTTTTGGCTTCATGGATGGTAAAAATGATTCTCTATGAAAAGGATAGCATAAAATTGGGTAAAAAAAGCCTTTAGAATTTTTTTGAAAATTTTGGTTCTAATAGTGGCTCCTATTGGGGATGAGTGATTTACCAATCACTGCAAGAATCCAGAATATCTCTAGGAGAGCAAACTAAGACCATAAAGGTTATGAAAAATGAAAGGAGGTGGAAAATGGAGGAGATGGAAATGATCCTATACTACTATACATGGAAATAAAATTTTGCTCTCGATGAGGGAATTCTAGGATTATCCATGTACTAGCAAGTCCCAACCCCTTTTGAATCCCTAGAATACTGTGCATGGAAATGAATTTTTTAAGAGGTTTGTTAAGAATTGTCCATGCACTGGCAATCCTTAATCCTCTAGAACTCCTTAAGAGAAGAAATGCTTTAGGAACTGCCCATGTACTGGCAATTCCTGCTCCTCTCCAGACATGTTCTGCAAATAATAAGAATCCTCCCCTCCTTTACCAATGATTTGTATGATTTTAAGATCACACCACAACTGATGGCACAATTCCACCAAAAAGAAAGGCCTATTGTTTCCTCTATCATAAATTTAATTTTGATTTGTACTCAGTGAACTTCCCTTGAAAGTATTCATGTCATCTTCCTTGCCATTCTTACTATCATAAAGATACTTGTAGCTCCTTCCACCATTATGATCCAAGTCATCCATCATGAAATGATATCTTTGCTGATTTAAAAGCTGAAAAAATTCATTGTTCATCATATACCTGAGATTGATTTTCACAATAAATTTTCAATCATTATGAGGCCATTTATGCAACCAATAAATACAACCTTCATGTGCATGGGAAGAGAAACAATGATCATCTATGTCACTCGTCTCAAAATTAGAATTCTTCTCACACAAATCTGAAAACTTTGTCATAACAACACTATTTGAGACAAACAAATCTAAAACATATTGCATCTCTTCCACATCACCATTTGGAGATGACATCGAGTTCTGATTCATATTTTCATTATCATGCCTATCTGAACTAATCAATGTTGGATTTCTATCATCCATGGTATGCAAATAAATGTCTTCTCTACATGAGCCCAAAATTTTTAAATCGCATACCTCTTCTTGAATAGATATAGAATCATCCTTGTGTGCACACCTTTGGTATTCAAGAGTTATCAAATCAAAAATCTGCTCACTGCTGAGTGAATATGTTTCTTCTTCCATATCTTCTACTATTTCTCCTTTTTCTTGATTTCCATAAGAGCTGCAAGAATCACCTTGTTGGAGATCAAAATCTGAATATTTAATATATCCCTCATAACATGCACTGTCACAATCTTTTATGCAAGAGAGACTCTCTATATCTTCATCCTCCTCATGTAGGCTGTCATAGGAATTGTTTTCACCTACACATGTCTCATCTTCTATTGGCTACTTTATTTGATCAATTTCTCCATACTCATCAGTGATACCATTATTGGATTCAACATTGATAGTATCCTCAAAACTTTTCTTATCTACAATGTCATTCCATTCATCTATTTGATCAAAAGCAACTGGTATCCATGATTTAGGCCAATAAATTAGGTTAGGTTCATATACTTTCATGAACTGCTGAATGATCTCAGACCTACTAGGTGGGAAATTAATAGGTATTTGCCTACAAATATCTGTCATTCTATGAAACAAAGAGCACCTAGATTCTCCTTCATATATCCTTATGTCAAGAAAGGCATCCAAAAGACTTTTGCTCCTTTCTTGAATACGGAAACTTTCACCATTTTTCTTCATAGATTGTTGATTCTGATATATACCTTGCTGCATATTTTGACTAACATTTCCAAGTGGGTTGGAATTGTGTTGCACTTCATAATGATTGTATTGATGACCTTGGTAACTTACAAGTCTTTGTTTAGGAGGGACAGGATAAGCATCTATTTTTTTTTATGGTTGTGGTAAATAAATGTTCTGTTGTGAATAAAGTGCATTACCTTCATTGTGAAAATTCTCAACTACATTATGTGACACTTGTGGGGTCACATGCCTACTTGAATTTGTATATTTATTCTTATTGTAGAATGGTATATTTTTTGATGCATTTGGAACATATTTGACTCCCAATTGCAGCAGTTGTCGGTTCAATTGTAGTATTTTTGTTCCCATTATAGCATTTGTAGAAGTTGAGAAAATACAACTCCACAAACCCCAGAGATCACCTGCATGCAAATAACCTGTCATGAAAAAAGAGATGGAGATAAACAGGCAAGGGTTCTCTGAAAATTGAAAATGTATATATCAGAGAGAATGAGAGAATGAGTTGATGTGATAATACAATTATATCAATCCTTATAAAAGGAGATCGAGAAACCTTAAAGTGTAACCCTAAAAGGGAAACCCTAAAAGGAGAACATTTAATAGTTAATATGATTATTAAATTTCACTTTATGCAAACTAAAGTGAAATCTTAAGAAGGGAATAAAGGTGACTTAATTAACACAATTAAGTTAAAACCTTTACTCTAACACCCCCCCTTAAGATGAGCAACAGTACAGCTACAAACATGTGCAAAAAAGAAAAGGTAACTACAATGTAAGAAGGAAAACATGGGTCCCGACAACTAGGCCAGATCAGGTACCCAAATATAACCAAATCTTTGTAAAGAGGAGAAAAAGAGAAAACCTCAAGGGAAAAACTCTACTCCAAAAAGAGATGCAGAAAGCCAAGAAGAACATCACTGAAGCATAAGAAGTTGCAAACAACTATCGAAAGATGACTGCTATGGTGTTGAAGAACCTCTGTTGAAGATAAGATGATCAGGATCAAGAAGACAATAATCTTCATGAGTGCCCCAAACGACACTACTCGAATTAGATGGCAAACAAAGGCAAACACCTGGAACGAAGATACAGATGGCACAAGTACCAATAGTCTGAAAATAACAATGATCAATTGAGAATGGAAGATTCCTTCCAAGGTGAAACCAAGGAAGCATTAGCTCGAATAGTATAATACCCCCCCCCATAATGTTGAACTGGGAGAGTCTGACAAATCCACTGAAATGGTGTGCAACACCCTGTAGTGAATGAAGAAGAAGAAACAACATTTGAAAGAGCACAAGAAAGCACCTGCAACTGAAAAAGTGGTGTGCAAAACAAATCACACATGCATGAGGCTAGAATCATATGGATCCATTGTCGTCGTGGAGGGACACTCACCGGACAAAGGTGTGATGGCAAACAAAGGCAAACTACACAACCCCCCATGGCACTTTATAAAATAGTGCAAGTACAAAATATGGCACAACCTTATGTGAAAAATCCCCAAAATATTCATGTACAATCATGTGGCACTTTATCTCAATGCGTTTACATAAAAGATATTGCTTACAAATGATGCTCAAAATGCCCAAAAAGGACAAAAAACTGGAAATACATGAAGGAAAGCCAAAAAATGATTGTATAATGCACCAACAAAAAAAAGAAGTGATGAGACCTACACCACTGAAAATTTGACAGAACCAGCTTTCCGACGATATCTCGTTTGCCAAAAAATGATATCGTATACCCAAGTTATGACCTCTGGAAAAAAATAGCTCCAAAGGGCAAAAAAGCCAAAGCTGGAATAAATCTGACGGTCATACGGCCGTCGCAGCAAAAAGACGAGCTTAAATTTGATGGCCAAATGACCGTCACCACATTTCTTCAATAAGGCTTATTTAATGAAAAAAAAAAATTTAAATAAAAAAAACAATTTTGATTTTTTAAAAAAAAATCATAAAAAACATGTTTTTTTTATTAAAAAAAACTTTAAAAAAGGTAAAGGGATAGGGTCCGCACGAGGCTGTCGCCTACCAAAGTGGCAGGGCGGTACCCATGTGATACCAACCGCAGCAAGGGAGGGGCGGCGCCCAAGGGGCCACTTCCTGCCATAATGGCAGGTGGTGGTACCCTTGGGTACCGTCCTTGCCTGTGCAGGGTACGGTATGCAGGCTCGAGCAAGCCTTTAAACTGCTTGCTTTTTTTTTTATTGTTTTTTTCAATAAAAAATCAAACCTTTACAAATTTTTAAAAAAAAATTATGACAAAAGAAATTCCGAAACCGATTTTTTTTTTTTTACCAGGCAGACGGACGACCGTACGGGTAAAAACATTTGCCCCTCAAATCAACTATGTCCAAAATAGACAAATGAACAATCAATTTATGGGTTTTAGACCACTATGGACAGAATGGCAAGGTTCGTTTGGGCTCAAAATGCTTTGAAATTATAGGTATGCCCTGGATCAAAAAAGCAAACCCCAAACCCTTAAAGCTCCAAAAATCTTCAAAACAAGAATAGGAAGCAGCAGGTCTGGAGCTATGATACCATGTAGAAGTTGAGAAAATACAACTCCACAAACCTCAAATATCACCTGCATGCAAATAACCTATCACAAAAGAAGAGATGGAGACAAATAAGCAAGGGTTCTCTGAAAACTGAAAATGTATATATCAGAGAGAATGAGAGAATGAATTGATGTGATAATACAATGAGATCAATCCTTATAAAAGGAGATCGAGAAACCCTAAAGTGTAACCCTAAAAGGAGAACATTTAATAATTAATATAATTATTAAATGTCACTTTATGCAAAATAAAGTGAAATCTTAAGAAGGGAATAAAGGTAACTTAATTAACACAATTAAGTTAAAACCTTTACTCTAACAGCATTTGTCGTTTCAATTCTTTCAACTCTCTTATTGATTGTTGCCTTCTTACTTCTTCTGACATCTTGACAAGAAAATTGGAAAAGTATCACTTGTTCCACAATGTCTATGCGTTATCTATCAATTTAAACAAAGTCGCCACCTACTTTTTAAAAGTAGGAAAATGATTCCTTTGAAATTATTTTTTATTTTCCCCAACAGAATCTCCTCACTCCAAATGTGAAATTTATATTGACTCTTTAAATGGAAAGGATGGAACCGAATTTTCTAAAGCTTCTCCCTAGCAGAGTCACCAAACTGTTAGGTCTCAAAAACGCAGGTTTGAACCACAAGAGGTTTCCAATCTCTTGACATGTTTTTGGCTAATGTACAAGGCCAATCAATGTGTTTGAACCTTCTACTCTTTAGGCTATTCTAAACCTAGACAGGTGTACCTATGTAAATGGTGCAGATTTGAACTATGTTTCCCCCTTAAGCAATCTATCCACAATGGCAATTTTGGAAGTGGAAAGATATAATCCTAATTTGGTATAAATTGTATAAGAAATATCAAAGTGCAATTCAATATGTTCAATTAACAGATGCAAAATTCTGAAAAAATGTTTGATGAAACTAAATAAATAAAAATGGGTGAGACCAGTGCCTTGTTGGGTAAAATAGATTCCAATGAAGACCTAGAAAATGTGACCTATAATGGAAATAACTCAAACTATTTGGCACATTGACATGGGTTTATAACTTGTATAAACATGCAAGTAAATAGTTGACAAACTCTACTTGAGATAGATTGACAACCCTAATTATATGGCTCTTCTTATTGATCCAGTTAACACTTCTAAATTACCATGAATGACTATGAGGATTTAATCTTTACTTGAAAGAACCAAGTAATCTCATCACATGAATACAAAAAATGTGCATTGAAAAACTGAAAATATACTTGATATATTAGTTTGAATAACAGAGAAGTATTAAAATGGACAACCAAACAATTGAATTATTTTAACAAACAGTTGATAGCATAATTAGGCTGCAAAATCAAATATCTTCATTGACTTCTTCCATATTCATACATGCATCATGGTCTTCACTGTGTACAACATGTTTTGAAAAATTATCTCTCTCTCCCCTTCTCATCGTTTTTTATACCTTCCTAGAAAATCCCCCGTGCCTCTTGATCTTGGTATTCCCGTATTCTCATGAGAGGCAACCAACTTCAGACCAAGGGTCGCACCATTTGATAACATAGCAAGAAATTAAATAAAATGCAACAAAAGTTGATAATAATCACAAATCCGTTAATATCTTAGCAAAATTTGTCGCTCTTTTCATTCGTAGCTTCTTCCTTGGTTCCGACGTCGCTCACAAATTTCCAGAGCTTTCCACATGGCATCCTGTCGGGACTTACCTAAGGGATGCTACTCTTTTCTTCTACCGAGCTCTGGTTGCTTGACACGTAGCATGTCATAGTGTCTTGTCTTTCTTTACTCCACATCATATTGCTTTTGTTTCATAGCTTCATATCTTTACCGCATCACCATAACCACTAGACTTTACCACTCAACCACACATGGTCTTGAGTTCTTTTATGGTTTTGCCTTTATGATTTTGCTCACAGCTTATCGGGAGCATGCCATGTGGCATCCCGTTAGGGCTTTCCTTCAGGCACTCTTTTTTCTTTTGGTCGGGCTCTGCCTACTTGCCATGTGGCGCCATATCGCACACCTCATGAGCTTTAACTGGTGAGCATTTTAGATTCGGGAGATTGCAAGGAAGGGTCAAGATTTGATCTGCTATCTTGGTTGATCGTTGATTCTCGTGTGCTTCCTCCATTTACCCTGGCACAGACAAAAATCTTCAATGCTTTGATGATTTTCCATACCCTACGCCATGGTTCAATCCTTCTCATGGCAACTTCATTGTTGCAAACATAGCCTCTGGTCATGAGATCTCCTCTCAGTCATGCTCAATACCGCCTACGGCTTTCTGGTCATTGCCGCGTGGCCAACTATGTGTGTGGATTGCTTCCTTTACCATTCTACCATGGGCTGCTTATTGGACCTCCATGGTATTGTGACATATGCCTGTCACTGTATTCAAGTATACCCCTCAACCGCGAGTCTTGCTCTATCCTTCCACGATGTGGTAGTAAAATTCTATCATGACTATTGCTATCTGTGATACTGCAAACTATTTTGCAAAGGTCTATGGTAAGGAAGTATGAGGTGAGGACTATGAATAGTGAATAATGTGGTAGTGGTATGGCGATAAAAGGAAATTTTGGCTTCATGGATGGAAAAAATGATTCTCTATGAAAAGAATAGCATAAAATTGGGTAAAAAAATCCTTTACAATTTTTCTAAATTTTTTTGTTCTAACACCTACCCTCCAAGGTAACATACCTCATGTCTTCTTCAACCAAGTCACACCAAAGCTCTTTCAGAGAACTCCTATACCAACCACCACTTTTAACCTTCCTGAGATCAGCCGCCTCGTTACCTTTGAAGAGAATCGACATAGAATCCTGTGAGTCTTTCTTGTCCCTAAAAACCTTCATTCCCTGTATGGCCAAACTAAAGATAAGAGCAATAAACTCTTCATCCACCACGACATCTCCACCACCCAAATTAAGGTTTTTGTCATTCCAACCTTTAAGAACCATCTTAGTAACCTGATCATTGAAACCATGCAATCTTTCCATATACACAGTGAGACCACCCTTCTCAAGGATCTCCTAGACCTTCATCTTCTACTTAACAGTGTCACACGACATAGGTTCAACATGATTCATGTCCCCGCTCATCTCAAAATTCAACACCACACATAGCCAAAACCACCTGAAAAATGATACTCACACCACCCAGGCCAAAAATACAAAAAAGAAACCTCCAGAAGCTTTGGCTAAAGGAACCCAGAATCCATGTGAGGCCCACTGTAGGACAGAAGGGCAATAATGAGATGTAGCTTCAAACCAAGTACAAATTGTCCTTCGAAATAAAAAATTTAACACCCTCAATCAAATTTTTCTTCCACGTGACATAGGACATATATCCCACCGCACCAGCGAGGATCCATGAGATATCAACTCTCATTTATAATAATTAGAATTACTTCAAAAGGAATGGAATCATTAAAATTCCATACCTTTTGTTCCTTAACCCCAAAGTTAGCGAAAAAATCAGCTAACTAATTACCCTCTCTCAAAATATGGGAGATATAGACATTATCAAAAGAATTTATGATTTCAATAGAATATTTAATCAAGGCTTCAATAGTCCATGACGGGGAGGGATCCAATTTCAAATTGTTAATAATGTTCAGGGAATCACCCCCCACCCAAAATTTCTTATATCCTTGACGTTGAGCCAATTTGAGACCATGGTAGACAGCAATCGCCTCCGCGATGTGGTTTGTTTGGGTTCCCAAGTTCTATCAACTTTTTTGATGTCCATAGTGTTATCCCAACTCTTAGGAATAATAAGTTCCAAAAATGGAGGGGGTGCCTTAGGGAATTTCACCTTAGAAATAGAGATATTTTTATATAAGAATTTTTGATAAGGCATAGAAAACCTCCTCAACATTCTTAAAAATATCCCTAAAGATCAAATTATTTCTTTCTTTCTAGAGACACAAAACCAAATGTGGAGGAACCTAAATCAAAATCTCTTGCAACCAACAACAAATAAAGACATGCTCTTTCATAACCCAACACAACTCAATTTTTTTCATGCACTTTTTATATATTGCTCTAGCAAAATCACAATAAAAAAATAAATGAGGCATTGATTCTTCCTGATGCAGGGGCATCCTTCATGCACCTTTTTGATGCAAATTGTTTTCATGTTGGTAAACTTTGATTTTTGGTTTTTTTGGGGTCAATAAGGTCATGTAAGTCCATTCTATGGTGTTTTTGTGTCATGTTGTAAAAAGGTGCAAATATTGCAAAATGTTGTCAAAAACTTGCAAAGGTTGTCATTAGTGTTAACAAATGATTTGGTGGTCAGTTTTTCAGTTTCCAATGGTTGTAAAATGTTAAATATTCCATTGAACCTCGACCAAAAGGGTTGGAGAAAGTTGGAATGCAAGAAACTTCATTTTCCATGTTTGATTGCACTTTTTGTGTGGAAAATTGACTGTAATTTACATTGTATGGCCTGGTACAATTTGGTACAGCCTAAAAACCAATTGGATTAGGTGTGGAATATTTCTACCTTTTTGATACTTTTGGTTTGAGAAATTTTCATTGAGTTTTGTGGGAGAAATCTCATTTTGTCTTAATAGGTTAAAAACCCTGCCTAGGGTTTCCAGAAATACTAAAAAAATATCTCCCATTTGGTACAGTGAAAAATCCTATTTTTTGTGAGAAATATTGTTTTAATGTCCTCTAAAGGATTCCAAATTATTGGCTTTAGAACTGACGGCCACAAGGATTTATAGATGACTGTGCGCTCACTTTTGCTTGAAAACTATCATAAAACCCTTGTTTGATTGATGGTCAAACAAATCTATGTGTTGAGTGCTTTTGGATGGATGGTAAGTTAGTGGAGTATTTTGAATTAGGTCTACACAAACTATGAGTCCATTGAGACAATCAGTTTTCCTTCTTGTTTGATGTCATTGCATAGGATGCACCTAGTGGCAACAAGCCCTTGTTTGCAAGAATCTTTGTGCTAATCACTTGGTTGGGTCATGTATATTTGGAAACCCCTAGAATGTGTTGAAATAGGTTTGAGAAAATAAAGTTTCCCATGTCTCATTTTGATTGTCTTTTTTCGGGTGCCAATAGGCTTTAGGAGAAAGTTTCCAAGAATGAGCAAGGGTGGACATTTACATCATTTGTATTGAAACCCTATTTGGAAAGTGAAAGGTTGTTGTTTGTGAGTCCTTCCTCTACATCATATTGGTATCAAAGTCAATAAAGATAAATTTAATTCAGTGAATTGAAGATAAGAGAAGATGCCTCCAAGGGTGAATTTTTTTGAAATAGAAATAGAAAGGTTAGCCAAAGAGATGGGAGACAAACTTGCCCCAGAGATGAGAGAAATAAGAGTAAGTCTTGATGCAAGGCTTACAACAATTAAGATAAATTAGAGAAGAGGTGTGATCACAGGAGATTTGAGTGATCAGGAAGAAGAGATGGATGAAAATAATCCACCACAAGAAGAACCCCATGAAGAAAGAGATGTTGAAGAGTTAAGTATGGAGAGATTGTTGAAAGCAGTCAGAGGTGAAGGTTCCAAATTGAATAAGGAACTCTTGGTGTATTCAAGTAGCCTGAACAATGAGGAACTTCTTGATTGGATAGGATAATTAGACAAATATTTTGAATTTGAAGATGTACCTAAGAAACAACAGGTGAAGTTTTCCAGAACAAATTTGAAAGGCCATGCATCCCTTTGGTGGGAGTATGTGCAAGAAGAGAGAAGGAAGAAAGGAAAAGAAAAGATCACCTCATGGGATAGAATGGTTGAAAAGTTGAAAGGTAAATTTCTACCTAGTGATTATGCCACTCAATTGTATAGGTAACTACAAAATTTGAAACATAAAGACATGGATGTAAAGGCATATATAGAAGAATTCTACAAACTAAGTTTTAGATTAGGCCATATGGAAGAGTATGTTGATAAGGTTGCAAGGTACTTGAATGGGCTGAAATATAGCCTACAAGATTAACTAAGTCTCACAAGTCCTAGAATGGTAGAAGAATGCCACTAACTAGCCATGAAGGTTGAAGAAAAGTTGAAAAGAAGACAAGAGAAATAAAGTAGAGGTAGGGGAAGGAATTTTAGAGGAAGAGGATCATTTTCTAATTCAGGACAGTCATGAGAGAGTCAAGGAGAGATGAGTAATTCTCAAGAACAAACCTCAGATTCAAGGGGCGGTTTTAGGGGAAGAAGATCAAATTTTAGGGGAATATTTGGGAGTAGAGGAGGATCAAGTGGCTTCACTGGAAAATGTTATAAATGTAATAAATTTGTAGGCCATCAAGCATGGAAATTCCCTCAAGAAAAATCATCTACTTCT
Organism: Sequoiadendron giganteum; assembly: GCA_007115665.2. Taxonomy (NCBI): domain Eukaryota; kingdom Viridiplantae; phylum Streptophyta; class Pinopsida; order Cupressales; family Cupressaceae; genus Sequoiadendron; species Sequoiadendron giganteum. The sequence continues at coordinate 334,367,882 of CM021103.1, read as the reverse complement.
TTTGGGAGTGAAAGGAGGAATCAAGCTGCACAAGGTGGAGATGCTAAAAGTGTAAATTATTCACCACAAATTGAAGAACCAAAAGTTGGAGAGTTTTTTATGATGAGAAGAACCTTGATCATAGTGCCCATGGAGAAGGAACCACCCCAAAGAAAATCACGCTTCAGGACCACTTGCAAAATCCAAGGTAAATGTTCCTAGGTTGTCATTGATTTTGGTAGTACTAAAAACTTAGTTTATGTGGAAATGGTAGAAAAGTTAAAGTTGAAAAGATTACCCCATGCCACTCCATATATGTATCATGGTTAAATAAAGGGAAAAAGTGTTATTAAATGAGGAAAGTTGGGTGGAATTTCAAATAGGGGGATATAAGGACAAAGTTCTGTGTGAAATTATTCCCATGGATGTTTTCCATATGTTTCTAGGTAGACCATGGCAATATCATAGGAAGGCGGTCCATAATGGTAGGAAGAACATTTATGTCATAGAGAAGGATGGGGTATCTTATACTCTAACACCTTTGAAAGAGGAAATCCAAGAACAACAAGTGGAATCTAGTGTGATGTTGGTAGGGGAGGAGTCCATAAAAACCATAGAAAAGGAAGAAGTGGGCTTTGCAATCAAAAGTACACCTAGGATTGTAATGACAACAACTAGGATTGATGAATTACCTTTGGATATCCAAGTTTTGTTACAAGAGCATGCTGACATCATGGTAGATGACATCCCAAAGAGAGGTATCGGTCCTCATATAGAGTTTCTAGAATGGGAAGACAAACCTTTCAATTTAGTTGAAGATGTTAAGAATTTAAAATTGGAACATGAGGATGCAACCCAAGTTATCTTTAAATTTCTTAAGCAATTTGGTGAATGCAAACCAATACAAGATGGTGTTAAGGGGCTCAGTCCCAAGCTAGAGTTTTAGTTATCTATTTTGTAGACTGATATGAACAGAGAAAGGGAGAAGGCCATTCATTGTGAAAATTCAATGGAGAAGGAAAAACTAAACATTGCTAATTGGGGAGACAAAGTTCATGTTGTTAATTTTCCAATCAAGACCCTTCAATCAACAATTGACATGTTGAAAGGATCATTGGATGAGTGTGGAAAACATAACATAGCTGCAATGCATGAGTCTATTCAAAATATGAGGGGTAATAGCATTGAAGAAGCAGGGAGAACTAAACCTTTTTGTATTCCACTAAGGATGAAGAATATGCACATTAGTTGCACACATTACAACAAGAGATATTGGAAGATAGACATGCTTTGACTCTTTTGTAAGAGGACAACAAAACTGATCAAGATCCTATGCTTGATGCCATAATGGCTATAGACAAAAGAAAAGGAGACAAAATTCTCTCATTGATATTTCATTTGCACAATTGAGTAATATAGTCCCAATTATTGAACTCCAACTAGTTGACAAGAGAACAGATGCAACAATGTTGCAAGGGACAGTCAGATATGCAGTTCATGCAGTAGGGTCAAGGAAGCATAAACTTTTGGAAATGGATTCTCAGTTGTATGACAAGTGTAATAGGAGTGAGAGACCTAAGGTCAAAGTGAAACAAGGTTCTAAAGGAGAGAAATTTTCTATTGCAATGCAAGAAATCCATAAACAAGTAAGGGAGCAACTACAAAGTAGAGTTGACAGATACAAGCAAAGGGCAGATGTGAAAGGAAGAGAAGTTTCTCTCAGGGTTGGAGATTTGGTTTTTTATTTGTACCCCTATAAAGGTGAAATAATTGTAGATGATGGAGTAGTTTCACAATCATTCTCAAATGTTGAATGGGTCCAAGATCTTCCACCTAGCAGACCTATGGAGTTGGAATGTATCATTGATACCAAGGACCTCAAGAAGACAATGAACAAGGCATATCTCTAGTATTTGGTCAACTGGATGGGTCTTTTCCATTGAAGATGCAACGTGGATGATTGAAGCATACATTATCAAGAATGCTTGTATTTTTGTAGACCTTAATTCAAGAGGAGCTTAAGTTTTTTCTCTCTAGGGAGTATGATGCAGGGGCATCCTTGATGCACCTTTTGATGAATTTTTTTTCATGTTGTTAAACTTTTATTTTTGGTTTTTTTGGGGTCAATAAGGTCATGTAATACCATTTAGAGTCATTTAAGTCCATTCTATGGTGTTTTGGTGTCATATTGTAAAATGTTGCAAATGTTGTAAAATATTGTCAAAAACTTGCAAATGTTGTCATTAGTGTTAAAAAAGGAGTTGGTGGTCAGTTTTTCAGTTTCCAATGGTTGTAACATGTTAAATATGCCATGTAACCTCGATCACAAAGGTTGGAGAAAGTTGGAATGCAATAAACTTCATTTTGCCACGTTTGATTACACTTTTTGTGTGGAAAATTGACTGTAATTTACATTGTATAGCCTAGTACAGTTTGGTACAGCCTGAAAACCAATTGGATTAGGTGTGGAATGTTTCTACCTTTCCGATTCTTTTGGTTTGAGAATTTTTCATTTATTTTTGTGGGATAAATCTCATTTTTTGTCTTGAGAGGTTAAAACCCTGCCTAGGGTTTGCAAAAACACTAAAAAAATCATATCTCCCATTTGGTATGGTGAAAAATTCTATTTTTTTGTGAGATACTCTATTTTAATGTCCTCTAAAGGATTCCAAAATATTTTCTTGAGAAATGATGGCCATGCGGAGTTATAGATGACTATGCGCTCACTTTTGCTTGAAAATTGTCATAAAACCCTTGTCTGATTGATGGTCAAACAAATCTATGTGTTGAGTGCTTTTGGATGGATGGTAAGTCATTGAAGTATGTTGAATTAGGTATGTGCAAAATAGGAGTCCATTGAGACAAGAAAATTTCCTTCTTGTTTGATGTCACTCCATAGGATGCACCTAGTGGCAACAAGCCCTTGTTTGCAAGAATCATTGTGCTAATCACTTGGTTGGGTCATGTATGTTTGGAAACCCCTAGAATATGTTGAAATAGGTCTGATAAAATCAAGTTTCCCATGTTGCATGTTGATTTTCTCTTGTTGGGTGCCAATAGGCTTTAGGAGAAATTTTCCAAGAATGAGCAAGGGTGCACATTTGCATCATTGGTATTGAAACCCTATTTGGAAAGTGCAAGGTTGTTGTTTGTTAGTCCTTCCTCTACATCACTTCCTTCCAGCAAAGATTACATCTATTAGAAAGGAGAAAATATTTTTTCTAAAGATTATCTTGAGTGAGGATTTTATTGTGGGAAACTACTCACCAAAAATAAAGACTTTAGGAATTAGTTTATGGTTCTAAATTATTTCCCAAAATCCTTTTTCAAATGGGGGGTCTAAAAGGAAACCATAAGAATATTTAATAGTGTAGTAGCCTTTATTATCTTGGACCCATAAAAATTCATCCTCCCTAGGGAAAATGGGTATTCAAATGTCTTGAAGATTCCTTTGAAGGTCACTAGCAGTGATAACCAAATCATTCTAATTGAGGAAACAATCAAATATGTTTTCCATTGGTCACTTGTCCCATTCTTTAAGATATAATCGCATATCAAGGGACCAAAAATAAACTAGCCTGGGAAACTAGTATTATTTTTTAATTATCTATGAATTTTAATGATTTTTACTCCTTTTTAAAATCTAAGTGGCTCTCTAGCATATTTGAATGCAATAATTTTTTTGTTCTAGAAGGATTGCCTCAATAATTAACTTTCATCACTTTCAGTTTTTGTAATTGCTTGCAATCATGGTTGTGTGGCTTGCCACTAGCAAGGTTAGTGATTAATATTTTTCATAACCTAATCATTGTATGCTTTCACCCTACCCATTTCATGATCTTAGTGATCAAAAGGTGTGAATATTCGTATGTTTCATTAAGAATTTGTCAAAAAAAAATCTAGTTTAGGACATTAAATGTAATTAATAAACCATAATGTTGAACTAGATAATAAAATCAAAATCACATTTAAAGTGAAAATTGTGAAGCTAAAACACTATAAAATTTCAAACATATAAAATAATAAAGTATAATTCTACAATACATAGTCAACTAACTCAAAAGGAAATACAATACATCATCAATACAAATACAAATAGTATCAAAGTTAGAGCACTCAACAAGATAAATCACTTATGTGTCTAGGCCTTAAAAATATTTTCCAATTGGATTCCAATCACAATAGAGTTTCCACTCTTCACTAGGAAGATAAATTTAACAAGATTTTCATTAAATGTGTAGAATCAAACCTTCACAAAGATTGACATTTTATTAATGAGCCATTTTTGTGGCACCAATCAAAATTAACCTAGAAAGAGAATAAAAATATTATAATTAGAGATTCCAAGTTCATAATATTATCCCCAACAATGATGCCATTTGATTGGTGCTCCAAATTGAATCCTATGATTCTAGATAATACACTCTAAGATTGAAACTTGGAGAACTTAGTTTGGTTTATATTGATAGGGAAAGTCTCATGATAATATTAAAAATAGTCATTGATTTCAAATTCACTCAATGTAGATTATTGGCAAAGATATTGTCATTGATGTCAAAAGTATGGAGAAGGACAAAGGCCAAATGCTACTAAGAGATATACACATTAATTAATGCTCATTTTTCCCTACAAGGATTTAATATAAAGTTAATGAAGATCATGATGAGCACAGTATTGGTCATGAACATAAAACATAAGCTTAGATTAAGGTGAATGATTTAAATTTGTCATAGAGGTGGACAAATTCAAAAAGGAGAACTAGTAAATGTTTAAGACAATAATTTGTCTATGAATAATATCATACGTTAAGATAAAATGTATAGGACAAGATAGTAGCAATATCATTTACAAGGTTTGAGTTTGATTATTATGCTAGGCTACTTCTTTTGGTGGATATGAAAAATAAAATAAAATATGTGTTTATCTATGTTGGTCAACTCATTGAAGACAACATTGGAAGGTGTTTAATTTATTTAGCTAATCCTGGCCAACCACACTTCATGCTAGCCAGCTTCATGATTTGTTACCAATAAAAATACATATATAACCTTGTTTATAGCCCAAGCAAAGGAGATTATAGAATATCATTTAAATGTATTCCAAATAGGAGTGATTAAGGAAGTAATAATCAAAATATAATGGTAAGGAATGACAATAAAATAAAGTTTATTTTAAATCTAAGGCAATGATCAAAACAAAGTTAGTTAATTTCCTAAGGTTGAAACTATATAATACAAAATAAAATAAGATCCAATTGATCCATGTTTGAATTAATTAAATCATCGAAATTCAGTGATTACTATATAAGACAAGTTATATCAGATTATTTTTGTCTTATTTAGAGTTTGTCTTATTCAAAAAAAGATTTTAATATAAGACAAAAAGGAATGTTAATAAAATTATTTAGAGCAACGATTAATACATGAAAGAGTGGTGATTAATACATGAAAGGGAAACAATTAAGGATAAAGGCCTGTGAATATAGTTTATGAAAGCTAGGGATTGATATTTACTATAAAGAAGATTTACTAATAAAGGAGGTTTGTTTTCAAAAGATCATCTCTATTACAAGGGGTGCCTCTCTTCATGAAGGCATAAGGGTATAAATAGGAAACAAGTATTTGGAGAGTGAGGTAGGTAGTGAAAAACTTATGTATTATATCCACACTTACAGATCTACATATGGAAAGGTAAGGAGGAAATATTTGTAAGAAGAAATAATGCATATTTGAAAGGAAATGAAATATGAAGATTATTCAAATTTTGAAGCATTTATGAGTGAGGATAAATGAAAAATTTGTGGAAGATATAAAAGATAGATCCATGCAGATATAGAAGAAGATTGTGCTAAGATAAAGAGAAATATTTTATAGAAACAAAGGAAGAGTTTCGGTAGATATAAATAGAAGAATCTATGCAGAGATAGAAGAAGAATTTGGGAAAATATAAAAGGAGGAATCTATGTAGATATAGAGGAAGATTTTGGAAAAATATAAAAGGATAAGTATATGCAGAGATAGAAGAAAATATAGTGCAGATATAGAGGAGAAATTTGTGACAAATTTAAAGAGGAAAGAGAAGGCAAGAGATTCACAAGGAGATATTGATCTTGTTTCATAGAAGGTTGTTTCCTTGAAAAGAGGTTGGTGTCTATAGTGGGTTGATGCTCACAAATTTTATGAGGGGTTGGTGCCTCTAGTGATTTGGTGCTTACAAATTGAATGAGGGGTTGGTGCCTCTAGGAGGTTGGTGCCTATAAAATTTGTAAAAAGAATAATAATAAAAGAAATATTTTTTTTGTAGTTTTCTCCTACAAGGGTTTCCACATAAATCCCATGCCCTACTTGTATTGTGTAATTGTTGCATCTTATGTTGTTGAATTTTTGAAATTGATATGATTATGGTATTAACTTATAAAAGGTAAAACATATTGTTATACTGATTCACCCCCCTCTCAGTATAACTATGTGATCATCAATTGGTATCAGAGTCGATTCCTTTGAATTAGCCTAATTGCTAGAAGGTAGATTTTGGAAGCACACATGGAAAGAAGAAAAGGAAATAAGGGGAAAGTAAATACCAAGTAGGGTGTTGATGAAAAAGCACCAAATGCAAGTAATGAGGTGATAAATAGAACACCATTGACAACAAAAGATTAATTCTTCGAAAGAGAAACCATCTTGTGAATGGAAAAAAGAAGAAATGAACTTAGAAGAGGAGTCAAAAGAATATGATGAGAATGTTGATATGAATAATGAAGATGATGATCAAGAAATTTTTGAGGAAGAACTCTATTGTGCTATAGACGAGATTGAGAAACTTAGAAAGAAGAACTAGAAACTTGAGCTAAAACTTCAAGAGATGATTGAATCTAATATAGAGTTAATACAAAGACTTGAAGAATTTGTTAAAATAATTGTTGAGCTAAAAATGTAGTTTTAAGAATAGCTAAATCAAAGGCCAAAATACTAGAAAAATCTAAAAAGGTTCAATAACTGATTTGAAAGATCAAATAAAGGAAGCAAAGCAAAAAATCATCAATTTGAAAATTCAAAGAGAAGAAGAGAAAATAATTCAAGAAGAGGTAAAAATACAATTGAAAGAAAATGAATAAAATTGTGAAAGGCTAGAGTGTGAAATTGTTTCTACGAGGAAAGAATTGGAGAAGACAACCACCAAGTTAAACACAAGCCTCAAGCTTGAAAAGAGAACCAAAATCTTACATGACATCATTAATGGGAAAAAGGTCATTATCAAATAAAACAAGACTTGGCTATAAAGAAAACCAAACATTCAAGGAAGATTCCAAAGAGACTCCTAAGAATACAAATGAGGGAAAGACAAAAATCCTTGAAGATACTTTCAAAATCCCAATAAAAAATGAAGGTAGCAAATACAAAGAATCCTAAAGTTAACAAGGATGATTTCAAGAAGTCCTTTCCTTCAAGGCAAGTGCATACATACAGGTTCAAGAATAACTTTTATGGCTATTGCTACTCATGCAATCATTTTGGAGATAAGGAAAGAGAGTATAAAACAACAGTGAGATATAATGGTAGATGAAACAAAAATAAAAATTTGTATGGGTGGAGGAGTAGAAAATACAATACATATGTTCCTCTAGTAAATTATAAGGTTATATGCAATAATTACAACAATAATGGACATATATCATGCCATTGTAGAAGTCATTTTATGGAACCTTCAAGACAAAATAGGAAGATAAATATACTTGGCAAGCATAAGAAAGAACCTATAAAATTCTAGAGAAGGAAACAAGAACAAGACAATGAGAGTGATAAATCTATGAAAGTGTAAACTTCATTACATGCAGAAGAGACATCTCCTAGTCCATTAAGAATAATTTCAAGGGGAGCTAAGTATGTATTTTTCTTCAACCCCATGGAGAAGATAATTCAAAAGATGAAATATCACAAAACTTGAAGAGAAGAATCCACTTGTCCAATAGATTGGTATCGAGGGAAAGTAATGAATTGAAATCTACATAATTGTGGGCAATGTTTAAGATCCTATATGATGAAAGATTGCATGCCCTTAACACCCATGCATATAAAGATGTTGAGCACTTAGAATACTGAGAGGGGGGTGAATTAGTATTCTATTAAACCATCCAATTACCAAAGCATATTTAACTATTATAAAAAAATGAAAGCATGAACAACCCATAACACACACAACACATGAAAACCTAGATTTTTACGTGGAAAACCCAAAATGGGAAAAACCATGGTGAGGACTAGCTCACAATATGTTATAACCGGTTATAATATATTATAGAAAGACTCACTACTAGGTGTACTCATTGTCCAAGTGAACTCACTATTCACAGAGAAAAGAAAGATAAAAAGAAGTGGCTTCACAACCAAGATTTGAATTGATACAAATTTCATCTAGCATATGTTGGATTTAGTTCCTTTGAAGCTCACAATACTAACTTAATACACTTCATCCAACTTTGATTACAAATCTCTGCTATGCTCTACATTCATACACCTCTTCTAAACTTTCACAACTTATTTTCTCAACTCTACAAAATTTCGTATCACTGCTTGTTTTTTAGATCATGTAAAATTTCAAATTCAATCTCCACAAACTCAAAAAAACCTTGTATATATATCAAAATCCATCACAAACATCAATTAGGTTGGCCTAATTAGATGTATCCCTAAAACATACAAAATGTGCCTCGTCGGAACCCAATTCAAATCAAAATGCCTTCATACCCAAAACAACAAGTAATATAGGTTAGCATGGACCTATAATAGCTCCCTCTTACATTCACATCACATATTTGATCTTCGCAATTCAGTAGGTCGGCCAGGCATAGGACCTAAAATCAAAATACTCCAACTGGTTATCACCATAGGATACATGGACCTCAAAATGTCATGCCAATTGGAAAATATAATGCATTGACACCTATTAACATTCTCCCAAAACTGTAAGGTCTAACTCAAATCTGCAAAGGAGTGCACACTAGTTAGGTCATATCTATTTCACAGAAAACTATGTAAACCTTATATGTTGATCTTTTATTACTTGTATCTTTCAAACCACTTATCCAAATTGGATGAAATTTTGAATTAAGATGATATTGATGTCCATGAACAACATATTAGAATTTCATAAGTATATAAGGGTGAACAAATGCAAACCAAATTACCAAAGGGCTCTGTGTACTGAATCTTCCAATGTAGACACTTAGCAAAAATGCTTGCCTATTTCTATGTGTGGATCAAGCCATCTTGCAAAAAAAATCTTCTACAATCATCCTTAACACAATGTTGTCATCCATCATGTAGTGTTGACATCAATGGCAACTCATTAATAAAGAATTTCTTCATTCTTTCAACAATCTCCCCCTTTGTTATTGATGGAAACATGTGCCAAAACAAAACTTCTCCAGGTATCTCTCCTCAAATATCTCTCCCCCTTTGACATCAAGGGAAAAGGGTGTACTAGTATTAACACCTTGTATTCTCCCCCTCAAACATATATACAAATTGAAATAAATTCACTAACCCCCCCTTAGGATGTTAACCAAAAACTCTTAATACATTTGTATATTCACAAAAGAATTTGTAAACATGAAAAATTGAAAACTGCATAGAAATAAAAATGGTCAGATGAATATGTTGACCCCAAAAGCTTCTGAAGAATAGCTTTCCAAGAACATTTTCCTTCTTCCCAGCTCTTCTTCGCTATTGCAAGAATCCTACATTGAGATTCAATCTCCATCAATGTTTCCTCTCCTTCTTTCACAATATCGAGGGTAAGATTTGACTTTAAAATTTTATTAGTACCGACAAGGGCACTTAAAATAGGTACATGATTTTTTTTTACCAAGTCCCTTAGCTTCCCAAGCTGATTGATTGTTTCTTCCTTCTGGATCTGTAAGTGAATAATCTGTCATGTAAGTCTATTATTATAGTCCATGTTTGATCATTTTTGTCTAGTGTTGGATCATAGGCACTTGATGCATTGATTATTTGGGACTCAATTTGGTGCAAGAGCACCTAGGCTAACCTCCAAATTTTACTTGTTTTTTGGCTTGTATCTGACCTTAGCCAAGTCAGAGAGTTTGAGTGTTTGTTTTAGACCTTAGAAGGTCTTGTTTTTGTTTGGACTAGGTGAGTTAGTCATTAGGACTAAGGTCACAATTGCTAGTCATTGTTAGTAGTTTTATTTTGCTTAGCCTTAGTAGCTTAGGTTGGGGATTTGAGTCTTAAATGTGTTCTAAACACATGAATGATGTTAGGAAGATGCCTTGAAGATTTTAATGAAGTTGGTTGTTCAAACTACAGGAGATAGAGGTCCTAAGAGTTAGGAAGGAGGCATAATGACAGGTTGCCTAATATTGTTACAAACTGTCATAACAACATTTGCCATTATGGCAAATGTTACATGCAACTCAGTTACATAGGATTCCCTAAAGGATAGGAGTGGAAAATCGTCCAACATATCCTACAAACATGGTGAATGGCATCTTAGAAGGAAGAGGTTCGAATCCAATAGAGTTAGTTGTTTTGTAATCAAGTTTTTGAGATAATGAAAAGATAGCTCTACAAATTCTATGTTTTGTGTGAATACCGAATGATATTGTGGGACATTGAAAGTAGATGGATCGAATGCTTTGATTTAGTGATAGGATTGTGTTCATAGAATAGTTATAAGACTTTTTCATTCAGTAAGTAAGTTGATTTAAGTTGTGTTAGTTGTTATTAGGAAGTAGTTAGCATTTAGGGGTTTCACTAGTCCTGTCATGACCAGTTTACCTTTTCATGGCTCCCCCATGAAATCTAGTCACGGGGTTTTCCTAAGGATAGATGGAAGTGTTAGGGGAGCCATTAGACTATACATATGTAGGGTTAGGAGTCATGAAGAGTTGAGCAAAGGGTTTTAATGTCAAGTCCTAGGTGAGCTTAGAGTGCCTGGTTAGAGGTTTGATAGTGAAGAATTGAGTAATATAGGTAGGGGAGTGAGGTACAGTATGGAACAAGTACAGTTCCAGTTAGGGTTTAGACATATCCTATCATGCCATAAGGATTGAGGTTCAACCAATCCATTGGAATGAGTTGTAAGGTGAGAAACCAGTGAGGTCCTACAAACTAGGTCTATTAGCCCTATTTACCCTAGATAATAGGAAGCCTATGTACGGAAGACCTAGGAGTATAAGAGTGGATGAATCTTTTAGAACATCCAAAAGGGTATTCAAATGTGGGATTAGTTTTTCAGGTTGTTTGGGAAGTTTTGGCAAGAATGAGGAAAAGAGCATTGCCAATGGCTACAAGGAATTAGGCCTCCTTAAGACAAATCCTTACACCCGATTGGAGAAAGATTTGGAGATCCTCCAAAATGGATTCAAATGGCATGATTTCACTATGTTAGATACCCCTGCAGTCAATTCAATGATTTGTGAAATGGTAGCACTTAGAGTCTTCTAAGTGTAGGAGAAAGTGGAAGTAAACTAAGGGTGGTTGTCCTTCAAGGTTAAGCACAAAGAGTTAGGCTCTTAGAGAAGAGTCAGACAAGGCCGTAGTTAATCATCTAAGCCTTTTGGGAGATCCTAGAGGAGATTAGGATCCTAGAAGAAGATAAGGAAGATCTTCTTAGTATTTGTGCAAGCACACCAAGAAGCACATACACCACAATTGAGTCCATCTCATATTTTATGCCTTGTGTGGCATCCAACCATCTCATGTAATACAAAAACAATGTTTTTGCCTATTCTTCACAAGACTGTACCTCCTTCAAGCAATATTCAATTTTTTTATGTGTAGACACACACTTTTCTATAATATCCATCAACTTCTTCTCTGCAATCATTGTATCAACCTCTGTTTCCACTTGTCCTTTCAAACCGAAGGCATATTCCTTGAAGGAATCAATCAACAACTTAAAGTTTTCCATTGCAAACAATGATGTATCGACATTAGTTCCCATTGTTATTTCCTACAATGTATTTATGGATTCATCCATCAATTCACCACTTCTTTGGTGAGTCTCAATAATTTATTTTCTAGCTGATGCATGAAACACATCACCTAGCTAAAACTTATGAATAAGGGAAATCTTATCTAAATTAGCATTGCCTTGCTGCATGGGCAACTGCAACAATTGAGATGAAACAACTGGTTGGAACCTTAATTTCTTGGACAAAAGACCTTTTAAAGTATTACTAGAGGAAGACTCACCTGAGGGCTTAGGTAACTCCTCATATTTCTCTGCTTCTTCATTCTTTCCGATATTGATGTCCTCTTCTTCTTCTTCCTTTTCTTCTTCTTCACTGGAGGTCTTGTCTTTATCTTTACCTCCATCTTCCTTTTTCTATTCATCTCTTTTGTCCTTGTCCTCCTCTCCTTACTTACCCTCTTCATTCTTATCTTCTTCTCCTTCCTTTTCACCATCATCTTCTCTTCCTTTATTTTCTTCATTCTAATGCCTTTGCTCATTAATCGTATCATGCTTTTCACCTTATTTTGTATCTACCGGATGGAAGAATGTCTCTGAGTTGCCTTGATTTGCAGTATCATGTGTCACTAGAGGAATATGAGTGTCTTCCTTTGTGGTTTCCTCTCTAGTCACAATTTCTCCTTTAGCAACATTCTCATCTTCAATATTTTCTTGCATTGGTTCATCTATGTCTGGAGGAGTATTGTCTAGACTTTCCTTAGCAACTCCAATATTTTCTACATGTTCATATTGAGCTTCATTTACCATATCTTGTTCTTTGATGGTGGAGGTAATGGGAATCATGCCATACTTTTGAGCTATGTTGGTAATATTTTATTCTATTTGATTCTACATTTTCTCAAACTCACCTTGCTCTCTTCTCATTAGAATTGTGACCCTTTGTTTTGTTTTGAATTATTTGCTATAGACTTGAGCCAATCTAGACTTGTCAACATCAGATAAGGAGAATCCAATTTTCTTGACAAAATCTAATCTAGAAGCTTCTCTTCCTTTTCAGTTACCTCTTTTCTCCCATCCATTAGAATGTTCCACACATCATCTAGAACCTTCTTCTTAATGTTCTCCATATCAACTTAAACGATCACAATGCATTTGATGATTGCCTCTATTATGGTGGAATTGTCCACCCCATTTTCATTCTTGTATAATTCAGTTATTACTCCTAGCATCTCATGATGCAAAATTCCTTTAAATAATGCATCCAACTTCATTGGATTGTGAGGTCTCTCCAGAGTTGTCTTTTTTTTTTTCTTTTTTGGTTCAACTATTTTTGTATTCTTTTTCTTATTTTCTTTCATCTTGTTATCACAGAATCTAGCAGCGCTCGATTCATGGATAACCACCCTACAAAACTAGTATGTTTCCTAGGACTGTGTGTTTCAAGCACTCAAAATGAGACAAAACTCATTTTACGAGGTCTCTAATCCTACCTAGTCTAGGTAGGTGACGATAGGCTTGAGTTTCAAGTTTAAGGTTGACTCCTTGAGAACCTAGGAGTTAATCATTTTTTAGCCTGTTTTTGGTGCTCAGGCGGTGAAAATCACCGCCATTGCACCTTTTTACACTAACTGTTTTTGGTGCAACGGCGGTGAAAATCACCACCATTGCACCTAACTTTTTTTTCAACTTTTGGTGCTCGGGCAGTGAAATTCTCCGCCGTCGCACCTTAAGTTATTTCTTGAGTTGGTGCTCGAGCAGTGAAAATCACCGCCCGAGCACCTAATTGTGAGTTAAGTCTAGTCTCTTCGGCCGCATTCAATGCGTGCAACTTGAGTTGCTTTTAGGTTTTATTAAATTTTAACTAAGTTGTCTCCTCACTTTGTTTTCAATGTCTCTCCATACTTTGTGTCTTCCCGTGCCATCATGAAATTCCTCCCTTTGAGATCAAGCTTTGGTGTTTCCCTCTAGCTTTCGGTTTTCACTATGATCTTCGCCATTGTCAACTATCACAGGTATGTTCGTGTTTCATTTCCTTTCAATTGGTAGTTTTCTTTTATTTAGATTTGAATGCTCTCTTTTTTGTTGTTGGTCTTTGGTTTTTCTTGTCGCTCGTGTCTTTTTACTGTCGTTTCTTCCTCGTATCCTTTGCAACCGTCATGGTCAAGTTTTTCCCCGCCTTCATGCACGTCAGGTCTTCATTTTTCTCTCGGTGTATAGGCAAGGTTTTTTGATTCCTTAGCACGAAACCACCAAGTCACACTGGTGTCTTGGCAGTGATTTTAACCACCACGACACCCACATAAAAATGCTCCAAGTGTCTTGGCAGTGAAAATCACCGCCATGACACCAAACTGTTTTGAAGTCATGGTGCTCGAGCGGTGATTTTCACCACCTCAACACCAACTTTACCTTCCTTGCTAAGTCCCTCAGTGCTCGAGCGGTGTTTTTCACCACCTCGACACCAAACCAAAAATCTCACTTCGGTGCTCGAGCGATGATTTTCACTGCCTGAGCACCAAAATCTGCATTTTTCATCTAACACTCGAAATAGTGTTTTCTCTTCATTTTCGCCTCCACGCTCATTTTCATTCCTCATTTTCCACACCACTCGGCCAAAACACAGTGACTCCATATCGCCTTGATAATCTCACACTTCTCCATGTGCAATATATTTCCTGACAATCATTGCATCCACCATTCTTGCAGTTTATTTCCAAATTTCCATCAAAGATCCTCGGAGATAAGAAATACATTGGTCTATGCTCTCCTAAATGTCAGCTGAAACATCATCACCATATCCTAAAGATAAAGGGAAGATGAAGTATAAGTACCAGGGCATTTTCCCTCTGACCATGGTGTTGTCCAAGGTGGATGAAATCAAAGACACTGAGATTGATCATCAAGATCTGGTAGAGTTCATGAAGAGAATCCAACAAAGGTCGTGGGATGAGAATCTGAAAGCCATTGTACATAGCAATCTTCATATGGTTTCTACTTTCCCAACTTCAGCTCATCACATGGAGTTTGTACTTCAGGTAGCTGCACACTACATTGAAGAAGATAGAACGGTAAGGGATTCAGTAGGCCAAGTAGTAATGAGGCTTGACGGTGAATTTTTTGACATAGTCTTCAAAGTTCCACAAATGGAACAATACACTCCTATCACAATCCAGAGAGCTCAAGAAATATTTGAAAATGATTCAATCAAAGCCAAAACATTGATTAACTCACAGTGGTTGAAGACTCCCCGGCATGCTATTTCTAGGTGGCCTAAGGGACTCCCCAGGAGTGACTTCAAAGAGGATGTAAGAGATATAATTACTTTGTTAAGCAGAGTCAAGGGTTTGCCTAGGTCCTCTTATTTTCAAGATTGGATGTATGAATACATCCAGATCATCTGAAGAAGGAAGGTGCACATTGATTGGGGAGCACAGATCAGTGACAAAATCCATGAGCAACTGATCAAGGTGCCTACCACCTTAAATTTTTATATGACTTCTTTCTTGGTGTACTCAGTAATAGTAATGAGGCAGTTTCCAGGTTTATCTACAAAAGGTAATAGACATTCTACCCCAATCTATGACTACTATTACCAATTGAACCTGAGGGAAAGCTTCCACCATTTTAGGAGAGTCACAAATGCCTTCTTTGCTCCTTTGCTATTCACTTTTGATCCATCTCTGGAGAAGAAGAGGATTTCAGATGAAGCCTACAAGGTGGTTAGCAAAGTAGGATGTGTGTTTCTACAATTTCCAACCTTTACTTACATAAGGATAGGATGTTTCATGGGATGCCCTTTCATGCTTCCTAGATACCCATCAGATAAATGGATTCTTATGTA